>CM059867.1:18914020-19161520 GCA_030490815.1 Acer saccharum | reverse complement strand
TGCTGTCACAATCCATCCTTCCCCTTCTCGGGTTCCGGTGGTGAAGTGGAGTGGTCCAAAGATGGGCTGGTCCAAGGTGAACACTGATACAGCGATTAGCAAGCAAAATAATCGTGTTGGTTTTGGGATTAATTGTGGCCCGTAACCATGATGGTTGTGCCCTGGGATCTTCTATTCAGTCCTTAACAGCCTGTTTTTCCCCTCTTACAGCTGAGGCCACAGCTGTGCTTCAATTCGTGATGTCAGGTTTGCTATTGATGCTAATCTGCTGCCTGCTATTATTGAGTCGGATGTCAAGTCAGTTGTGGATTTGATTCAGGGTGGTATCGCTCCTTGTGCTGAAATGGGTGTCATTATGAGTGATATTTTGTTGCTTAACAACGTTTCTTTTGTGCCTAGACAATCGAACATGGTCGCTCATGGCTTAGCTAAATTAGCTGCCTTCTTCGGAAGATTGCTTTTGGTTTGATTTTTGTCCTCCGTCTGTGGAGAGTTTAGTTTTGGCTGATTGCCCTGCCTAGTGCTGTTAAGACCAAATTTTAAGTTGTTGTCTATTAAATCTATCTTTATGCCACATAGAAAGTAAGTTTTATGACATTGGTGTCATGTTAATGATTAATGGTATGCAAACCACTCTTGTATGTTCTAAATTCCACCTTTCACCTAAACAACCTTTTCCTGATTTCCTTTCTAGTGAAAATTTGATTTTCATTTTAACTCGTAAACAACTATAAAATTATATTCTACCGATTAAGCAAGCTGTTACTAAAGTGAGAGACGAGCAACAACAAAAAAAAAAAAAAAAAAACTACGATCAATAATTTAGAGTTTTTATTTTGCGGAAAATTAGAATATCCATATCATTTTTATCCACAAATACAATATATTCTCTAATTTGTCATTATATACAATGTTTTTTTTTTTTTTTTTTTTTTTTTTTTAACCAAACCATTATTCATTTTCTCCATATTAAAATATCTTCTTGTTCTCAAACTCATCTTTTTAAAAGCACATCAAAATTGATATCAGAATATGGTACCCCCATATTGTACTAAATTGCATTATGGTCGTCCATACATGAATCCATGATATCTGATCCAATTCCTAATTTGCAGCCTTAACTTTGTGTTTGTGTTTGGTAACTCGGAAAATGACACAACGTGCAAGTGGGGACCTCAGATTTGTCTCCATTTCAAAGGAAAACGAGAGAAAAAAAAAGAATATGTATGTGATTAATTATGTGAAAGAGACTACATTTTTTTTTGTCTCACAATCCATCACTATTTCTTGTCCCCGTAGCGTAGCATCAATGTTGCTTATTGTTGCACAATCAATATATATATATATATATATATATATATATATATATATATATATTAGAACCTTAATAAAAGGTTTCACTATTGGTAGGATTCGAACTATTGACCTAGGAGTTATTTGTCTAAACCTCAAGTTTGTCCATCTACCAATTGAGTCACGCCCCTGTTGGCTACTAATCTCCAAATTAGTATAGCTATAATAATAATAATAATAATAATAATAATAATAATAATAATAATAATAATAATAATAACTTCTTCCAATTATGCGTACAATTTAACCACACACTGATCCGGTTCGAGTTTTTGCATCCCCTCTTAGACAATATGGTATCACAATTAACTTGCCTTGTTTTAAATCACACACATTACATGTTAAAAAAAAACCAAGATTGTTTCACATATATAATGACTACTCAAACTAGAATAACAAAATCATATATAGCACGGATAAATTGAATCACACTATAATTAACCATAATTTAAAACCCTAGAAGTGATTCACATAAATTTTGTTTCTATAAGAATTTAGAGATCAACAATCTAAATTAGTTCTTATAATTAATTAGATCATAACTATCTATATAAAAACAACACACTCTATGTCAAAAAAATAAAAAATAAAAAACACAACACAACACGTCAACACCCCAAGAACATGTCCCACTACACGTTCACACGATTTTTTTTTTATTCTGTTCAATTTTTTTCCTAATCTTGTTTTGTTTTGATAAGTTGTTCAACAAAACATGAGCTGATCGACTACTAGTCTTCTTGAAATCGAATATTCTCACATGCTAATTTTATATAAGTGTGTACACTTCTTATCAATTGTTTTTTATTGAATATTAATTATTATAAGTGGCATACAAAAATGCAGAGCATTTTATTAATTTATTCCATATATATAATATGAATCGTTCATAAATGTATAATTTTTTAACTCATAATTATTCCCCAATTGTTTTTAGTCAATGTAATTGCATCTAATGACATTATCTTTTTTAATTTTTATATATAAATAAATAAATGTTACGATTTTTAGACAACTCAGATTACAAATATTTGAAACTTTGATTTAATATATTGGTCTCAATATAAATATTTACATTAAGAAATTGGTCTTAATAGTCATGACCCAATTTCTAGCCAATTATATATAGTGAAGTCATGTTCCATGCAGAAAATAATCTTTTCAAATTATGTAATTTCAATTCTATAAATTAAGGAGAAGAAAAAAGTTGTTTAAACCACACCTCGGATGTGACCATCGACATATAATAATAGGAAAAAATAAAATTAATACTGTGTATTACCACCATGAATTTTGGAGAAAAAGAAGAAAGAAACAACAATAGTTGTTGCAATGAATATAATGATGTATGCAACTAATATAATTTTTTTTTTCTTACTTTATAATCTGAAATTAATTTTCTATTGATGCGAATACGATTTATAAATATGTTAGATTATAGATTTTAAAACTATTTATAGACTTTTCAATAAATGGAGAAGCTGAAAACTTCTAATTATGAGTCATGATATTTATAAAATATATTTTTATTAATATTGACAGTAAAAAAAAAAAAAAAAAAATAAAAAATAAAAAAAAAAAAAAAAAAAAAAAAAAAAGTTAAGAAAAGAAAATTGGCAAAAAAAATATAATATTGATATATACTAGAAACCAAGAACCGATAATTTCAGTTATCTCATAGATTGATATCGTCGCATTTTGATATACTCTTGACCCGGATTATAAATTTTAAAATAAACAATTATCTCCCGCTTCAAATGTAGAACAAAACTCTAATGATTGCACTCGGCTAATGTGGTCTTTTGAGAGACACAAAAGGTCACAATTTAGCAAATAAATAATTAATAATAAAATGAAAATGTCTATAACTTATCACTAAATTGATAAACATCTAACCGAAGATTGAAGATTCCTTTTAAGATTTTAGGTTTTGATGATTGATAGGATATTTTTAGATATTACAAGTTGAAACTATTATAATATTATAATTATTATAATAGGATTATCGGCACCTATAAGACAAAACAATACATGTACAATTAGGTGGTGTTCGATTGATAGGATCTCTTTGGAGGACAGATCTTGGGCACTAAATATCATGCAACTGAAAAATTTAATAAAAAATATTCGATCAAAATATTTTAAAGTTAATGGCCAGTTCATCTTGTTTTTGTTTTCTTAGATTTAGAAAAGCATATTCGTGAGAACAAACAGAAAGAAAACAAACAAGAACAGAAGAACGATCTCCAGAATAAAGGATGAAGAAAAATAGGACATTAACTTTTTGTGAAATTATTATTATCATATTTTACTTTTAATTATTACCAAAAGTATTACGATATAATACTGACATAGAACGGATCTACTATAACGTGTAGATTTTAAATATTAATAAATATTTACACTCTCACACTATATTATTGTTTTTTTTTTTTTTTTTTTTTTTTTATTGAAATAAACAACTGGATTACAACATTTGGAATGCAGATCCAGGACAGGATTACAAGAATACATGTTTACAATAGCAACTGAGACCGAGACCCTTCAACTATCGACTTCCAAACGCAGCCCAGACTGGAACTCCCACGGATGTTGTTTTCAAAGGTTGAAGTTAATTTTAGTAACCGTTCTTGTACTATATATAATAATTTAAAACCATTTGGTGATGATTATTTATTTATTATTATTAATTTTCTTTTCAAGTCGTGTTATTGTTATCCTTTAGAGACATCAGTGTTAATGAAATTGTTTAACCACAAGGTACGTGGTTGCCTTGGTGGTTCAAGGCTTGGGATTAAATACCCAAGTTTTTGGCTCTACTTCTGACAATTAAATTGTGGTCAGCCCTCAGAGCGTTTAACTCTGCTGGTGGAAGAACAGACATATATAGGGCTAACGTCAGCGGTTCGAATCCTATCTAGGCAGGGGCGAGTTCTAATTTAACCGTTTGTATTCTTGTGGGGCAAGAGGTGTGGGCCGGGGTTTCCTATTTTGTCCTACTCCACGATCCAACATACAAGCCACGGTGAGATATGTAGTTGGGGAGGACAGGCTGATGAGTGACTGGACGAAGTCCGGGATCCTCGATATCAAAAAAAAAAAAAAAAAAAAAAAAGGATAATTGTTTATATCTATAATATTCAATCCAAATAATTCAAGTATGTCAATAATAGTTCATATTTATTCACTATATATATAAAGTTTATTTATTTTTTATTTTTTTATTTTTTTTACTGTCATAATTAAGCATTATTACTATTTGATGACTACTTTATAGAACATTTTAGAGTGGTTTTTGGGTGTTTATAGATAAAATCAAAATATCATTCGATTATAATTAATTATTTATTTCAATTAAAGACTTAAAAAAATGATAAAATAGTTTTATTTATACTATATGCATGATAACATGTTTTGAAAGTCGTGTTTTTTCTAAGGAACAGTATTTTCATCCTACTAACTTTGACTAAACACATAGAATATAATTATCAAATGTAAGCCATGTTACTAAGTTAAGTGTCTCACTTTTCTCTTAAAATTCAATTAAAATACTACCAAGTTGTATCTAACAAGCTGTGACATGTCCTTTTATAATTATATATTGAGTTTATTTTCTTTATTAATTTTAAATTATCACATGATTTCTTGTATAATCTTATGTTGGACTTAATTGTACCTTTAATTTCATATAAATTTACTTGACAAAATAAGATTAGCTCAGTTAAACCTCTCACACCTACATCCAAAAAGTTATGGATTCGAGTAATGTATACTCCCTCAATATCAAAATATTGTAATAATTTTAAAAAATACAACCCTTATTTTAATTACATGTCCATGTTTTCATATTGCGATTTTAATTAAATCGATCAATTTTTTTTATAAGTAAAATCTATAGATATTCTAATGGAAAAGTTTTAAATGATATATAATTTGAAACTACAATCTCATTATATAGATGTGAGGATCGTATCACCGAATCTACCCCAAATTTACTATAACAGTTAAAAAATTATGGAAATTTGAAAATTACTATAAGAGAAGCAACCAAAGAACGGCAATGCTTTCATGTGAGAAATGATAAGAAGGATTAAGAATTCAAATTGGATTTGGATACTTATAATTTAGAAAAGAACAAATTACAAAATGAACAAACAGACAAACAGATCAAGTGTATCACTACAAGAATCTAATCGGTACAAAAAAAAATGTTGTGGTGGTCCTGGTGGATGAGAAGTCAAAAAGAGAAGCGAATGCGGCAGTAGCAGACAACCACATGCATAGTGTCATAGTGATCCAGTGCAACATAAACTGGCGATGTGTGAGCTGTCTCGTGGATCGTACATTTCACTCACATGCATGAGCATAACGACGATCGACAAACGTACACAGTACACTGTTAAAATTAATTCAATTCAATGGCATGTGATTGTGACAGAGGCTCTGCGTTTTGAATATTTGATTAAAGAAACGACGACTGATTGTGGGTTGAGTCATGAGTGAGATGCGAAGTTGCTTATCCACTCCCATCAGGCCATCACAATATCACACAGATAATGATAATCATCAAACTTATTACAAAACACACTACTGTTTTGTTGTCTTCTTTTTTCTTTTTTGTTGTTGTTGTTATCCACTTATCCGGACTCTTGTCACGGTTATGTTCATATTTGTCCATTAAATCATAAAATGTGAAAGTGTTATATCCGGATTATGATTACATAGTCTAATATTCTCATCGATTCCGGACAGTTCGCTTGTGTGTTTATTAAACACGGTATTGTTCTTGTAAGTCGTAACAAAAAGTATAAGGATGAAAATATGGGATATTCGAGATTGGCATTCAGAAGAGGAATTTAGATCCTCTAATGATCTGATCTTTTTGTTGACCTCATCTAATCTCATGGCACATAAGCTTTGCAATAAATGTGTGGTTAAGATATGATTGGTTTCCACAACCACTTTATTAACAATCAATCACATACTTTAAAAAGGTCAAGAAAAAGATCAGATTAGCAGAGAATCTGAATCCTCAAAAGAGATATTAAAAACAGTAATTCTACACATCTCACCTAAAATCCCACTTTTTTCATCCCACTACATGTGGCATGTGAGGTGTCAAATTGTGAGTGGATACATGGGGTAGGTGTCATTAATGTGTATCCACTCACAATTTGACACCTCACATGCCACATGTAGTGGGATGAAAAATGTGGGATTTTAGGTGGGATGTTTAGCATTATTGTATTAAAAATATATATATTAGAGGACAAAATATGTGGAGAGCATCGAGCCATCGAGCGCCATCCATAAAAGATGGAACACTTCGTATGTGAGGCCCAAATATAAAAGCCTAGTCTAGACTATTCGATTAGGCAATTTTGGGCCTGCTGCAATTGGGAATTTTAAACCTGGGGTTTGAACTTTGCCTGATCAACTTTTTTTTTTTATTTCTTATTTTTTGAAATCTGAGACCAAAAGAGTAGGGGTCTGTGGGGAATCTGTTGAGATTAAACAATATATTAACGGTTCGGATATCAACTCACTTAAACACCAGAGAAAAAAAAAACTCTTCACATATGCTGATATTGTTCATGATGGAACTCAAAACCAACAAGTGTGGAAGGGAGGTACACACCCGCATAAAAAATGTTATCGGTTTAAGTACGTCCTCTCACCCAAATGGGCATAAATCTTTAAAGTCATAAATTTCTCAACAGTATTTTCAAATGGGTATTAAAATCCACAGGCCCATGTTATTGGGCCCAAATGATATTTTCTGTATACTCTTTCCTCTCCTATAAGGCTATAATTATATTCCAATATTCGATAAATTCATAAAATTTATATAAAGTTGATGCGATTTTTATTTTATTTTTTCATTTTTCATTTATATCTATAGTTTTATACCACTAATGGAATGGTGACTCGAGCTGAGACATTATCTGAATGAGTGTCGTTTACCATAAAGTCACAATGGAGTAAAGTTGATGTTAAAATTTAATGAATATTTATACAAAATAATTTGTAATAATCTTATTTATATACCTTCAAAATGTTCCAACATTCTTGTATCATTGCACAATGTATATAGTTGAAGGACTAAAGTTGACAACAATATAAAACTTTTTGAAAGACAAATTGAGGTTGGCACAGTAGTTTGCCCCTTATACATACACCATGAGGTTGTGCATTCAAGTCTGTTCCCCACCCTCAAATCCTGAATTAATGTAATATTTCAATATATATATATATATATATATATATATATATATATAAGGCTATTTCTAGTTGTTTCTTATATCTCATTTGATGAGAAAAACATGTAAAAACTAAGTTGTGTACTTGTATATAGTATATACTTAAAATTGAGTGGAAAACACAGAAAAATTGCACCCCTTGATTCTCTCTGATTTTTATATCTACTTGCTTGAAACGCAATCAAAATCAGAACTATCAAGCAAGTCATCAGCACAAACACAACTTTTTCATAGAAAAAAAATTAAAATACTAGGTAAAGAGAAAACTGAAATCTCAGTTGTTACAATATTATTAGCCTTGTGCCAACTGTTTTGAATAATTCAGATAACAATTTAACATAATTAAAGGTTTTCAGAATCACACCCACTTACATAGACAATTTAACCAAATTTTGAAAATCAAATCACAGTTACCACTTACCAAACTGCTACCGACTTATGTTGCACGCCATTTCTATTCAAGCAGAGCCTGCTGGTGAGTTGGCAGATTCGAGAGAAGAGGTGGATGAGCTGCAGTCATCAACATCGTGAATGGCGCAGAACCATTTGCCCTCGGTGAATCCAATGCGAGTATCTTCAAACTTATTTTGCGCGAATAATCCGATTGTGGCAGAAGTAAATATCTTTTCCTCAAACCTTATAGCCATTTTCTTAAGTACATCGAGTGACGCTGGGTCGGAGAAAGGACAATACCATTCTAATGTCTCGCTCATCTTGCCGACGAGTAGTTCTCGTAATTGAGGTTGCAATTCATTTTTCCAATCAGGCACATTCATGCTAGATTCTTCGCCATGAGGAGTAGGCTTCATGTTATAAAGATAGGACAAGTTCAATGATAAACAAACGAATTAATAATATTTCATTAAAAAAAAAAAAACAAATTAATCAAATAAATGCTTATTAACCAAAAAATAAATAAATGAGAATTTGCACCAACCAAGTGATCGGAGGAGTTGAGTTTAGAATCAGTACTCTCTTTACTCTCTGTAATAACCTCTTCAGCTTTGGTTAATGGCACACAATTATTAGGTGTAGCCTCTTGATTCACAGCTTGAGTCTTAGGATCCATTGAGAGAATCTTCAAAGATATAATAAATTTTAGCGACAATAAACAAACTAATCAACCTACAAAAGCAAATGCTCATTAAATTCATATCAGTTAAATGCAATCAAAAAATAAAGGTTTAATAATCTTATACCAACCAAATGATCAAAATAACATGGCGGTTGATCAGAACTATTCTCACCACCAAAAAACTGTTCATAACAACAAATAAATTCATCGCCGGATTCTACTTAAAAAGTGACTTCAATCTTAGTCTAATCTGTACTATTATCATACATATGGTGGTTAATTATCAACTTACATAATTTTAATTGAAACAATTTTTTTTTTTTTTGGTTAATGAGTCATACAAGTAGGGGCAGCATTTCCCCCCACGAGGCTCCAAATCCTCAAATTCCCATCCCCATTTGGGAGAAAAAAATCTTCCCCATATGGGGATGGGGATAGAGATAATTTCATCCCCTATCCCCATATCATCATTTCTCCAAATTTATTTATTTATTTTTAATTTTAAATAATCTTCATGCATCCATTTTTCCCGATTACACATTTTAACCCTAAGTATCAATAGTCCCAAATTCTAAATAGTTGGCTTCATACCACAATTTGGCTTTCTCTTAGAATTTTTATTTTTTATTTTATTTATTTTATGTTATAAACTTTTTTTTTTTTTTTGGCATTTTCATTATGTTATTTTTCATTGAATTTGAATAAGTAAATTTTAGTATGTTTGATCATTTTTAAATTTAAAGTCAAATAGGGTCAAATAGGGAAAATGAGGGAAAATATGGGATTGGGGATTGGGGATTGGGGGAATGTGGGAAATGGGGGAAACGAAGAGGGATGGGGACACCTTCCCCCTCCCCCCTCCCCTTTGGACCCATTTCCCCCAAATATGGATGAGACTGGGATAAGGAAACCAATATCCATCCTCATTTTTTCAATTGTCATCTCTACATGCAAGCATCCGATTATATGACTAACATGGCTGTGATGATAATATATTCAATTTTTTCCAATATCTAAAATAAACGAAATCTAGATATATTTCCCATCCCTATTTCCCCCAAATAGGGATAAGATAGGGATGAGGGAACCAATATCCATCTTCATTTTCCCAATCGTCATTTCTACATGCAAGCATCCAAGTATATGACTAACATGACTGCTATAATATTATATTAAATTGTTTTCCGATATCTAAAATAAATGAAATCTAGGTATATTTCAATTATTAAAAGAGTGAATCTTTTACTTGGCTAATATGGCAACGACGACGTGGTCTCCTTCCTTCAAGATCGTCTAGGTCATTAATTCTCTCTATAAGGTTGCTAGAGAAGTGATTTAAATAGGTATGACAATGGAGCATATTGGGGATAGATACCCTAATATCCAGTTCCAGATATATATCCATATTTCTAAGTAAGCGGCTCGGATTTGGGGAATCCCCAAATTCGTTAGAGATATCCATCTGATCCCCTCTTCGTCTATCTCATGCGATGAAAAAAAAAATGTAAATGTTTATACCATACATAGAAAATTGTAACTAATATTTATAATGATACATTTTAGGGTAAATTGCACAAAGTTACCTTAAGTTTTGTCATAAAGGCATAATATTCAACAAATTGTCTTAATTGCACAGAAACCCCTTACCGTTAGTGGTCAACAGTTAAACTTAACTGTTAACTTCAAAAAGACCAAAATACCCCTAGTTAAAAAAATTAGATCCATGGAGATTCGAACCTGTCAAACCATTCACAAAATTAATGTTCCATTACAATACATATCCACTGGTTATGTCTTTCTTTTTTTTTTTTCAATGATCTTATTGGATTGAGCTTGAGATTTGGGTGGATCGAAGGATTTGATATCAATAGAGAGGTGCCAAGAAGAGCGGAAATATTTTTTTTGGAGAAATAATTTGTCAAGGCGAGGTGGGTCATAGGTTGATATTCGAAAATTGAAGAATTTGATAATTGGGGCTATTGGGTCTTCTTCTTCTCTTCTTCTTCCTTATGTTGTGGTGGTTTTGGGTCTTGATTTTGTTGCTCTTGTTGTTGAAGAAAAGGAAGGAAATTGGCGTGAAGAGTGATAAGTGAAAGTGAGTGGAGTTGTGGTGAGACATAGACGATGTTTAAAGGGTTTTGAGTGGAGACAGAAGCGAGGTTTTAAGAAGTGGTGAGTTGGGTTTAACGAATGAAAATGGCAAAGTTTTGGTGAGCAAAAGTAGACATGGACTATTTAGGATTTATTTTTATTTATTTATTATTATTATTATTTTTTTGAAACAAGAGTATTTAGGATTTAGTGAACAAGAAGTATGCTCTGTTTCTCGAATTGATGACGATGACTACCTACAAGTCTACAACAGGAATGATAAAGTAAAACGGGTGAGTTTCAAGTGAAAAGTAGAGTTTTTATTTTATTTTTTAGTGGAGGGGTTGATTTATAATTATGAAAAAGTATGAGATTGTTATGTAATTTTATTTAGATAGATATGTCATTATATCTAGTTCTGATACTATTTTAGAATTTATTGTTTATTTAACATGTCAAATGGCTATTTTACCCTTGAGCCTCAAAGTCAACAGTTAAGTCTAATTGTTGACCGCTAACAGTAAGGGGTGTCTGTGCAATTAAGACCATTTGTTGAATATTATGCCTTTATGACAAAACTGAAGGCAAGTTTGTGCAATTTACCCTACATTTTATGCTATTTAAATTAAGGGAGAAACAACTCTTGTAATATATTTCAAAATATATTATGAAATATATTTTCCCACGCTATAATTTAATTTTTTTTCTCAAAGTTTAAAAGCATAGTTTTTCTTGACTTTGATGTATGATTGTTTGACATTGTAACATAAAATTATCAAACAATTTGATTAAACTAACACTTTATAAATTATAACACTATAAATAATAAATTGTAGTAGGAAAATAAATTCATAAAATATAACAAAATACTAACTTAAAATTATTAATAATAAACCCAAAAATCTAACTTCTAATTAGCAAAAATAAATCTAAATAAAAAAACCTGAATTGAAGAATCGAATATGAATATTTTGAGATAGAGTTGAGTCGTGTGAGAGTGAGAGAGAATGTATGTTGAGGTGAGATGTGTGATAATAATGGATGAGAAAAGAGTATTAATTATAGGGGAAATTACACCAACACCCTTGGGTTTGTGGTGGTTGCACCAAGATAGTGAAATATGATTATTCTACAAAAAGACCCTTAAACTTAACGGCAGTTAAGTACTCTGTTAAGCTATCAAAGTTAAACTTGTCAAAAATAAAAAAATAAAAAAATCCCTCATATAAAATAGAAATAAATAAATAAATAAAGTTGTAGACCTTACAAACTCTTGTTGCCACATCCTTCATCTTCTCCACCATAACAAGATCTACAAGACTAAATTGCCACAGTGCCAAAAATTCCAAAAATCTCTCCACTTTTCTAGCAAATTTCTCTTATCATCATTTTCCAAAAACAAAATCAATTTAACTCCCGCAAACCCATCAAAACTGGATAACAAAATCTCTAAACCGATATATACACTTCACCTCTCCCATCATGTTTTATCCCAGACAAGTCAAAATATTCTAGAAAAATAAGTTACAAATTGAAATTGATTGATGTAAACAATTTTCAGATCAAATTACACACACTTCTATTGAGGATTAATGATTGAAAGATTGTTCTTTGGGAGAGTCAATATAAAATACTCCATTTGCGTTCTCTTTGAAATCTTTTTCTTCGATCTTACTAAAACATTCAATCGAAATCTTTATTCACTTGAGTATCGATAGAGGAAGAGAACAATAAAGTGATATGGGTGAGCAAATTTCATGGCGAGGCACGCCAGAAACCCACCAATTTTTTTTTTTTTTTTTTTTCATTTGTATTCTTTATAAAATGAATTATGCAAATGACCAAAATACCCTTCACATTTGCCGGAGTAGCCGAAAGAGAAGAGGTCGCAGTCGCATCTTGGAGACAAACCCAATTAACGTTTTTTATTTCAATTCCATGTTAAGAACATGTTTAGGGAATAATAAATGTTGAAATCTATCAATTTTTTGGGTTGATTGGTTCGAGGGCTGGTATTATGGATGATTTGGGATTGGATTTTGGAGTTTGGTTTGAAAACAAACTTGAAAACCTAACCAAAATAGTGAATGCTTTGAAAAAACTTGAAATCTTGGCTTAAAACTTAAAATCTTTCTTAAATTTTTCGCATAAAACTTGAAATCTTATAAAAAACTTGAAATCTTCGAAAAACTTGAAATCATGCTTTAAATCTCTAGCATAAAAAACTTGAAATTTTTTGCTAAAACTTGAAATCATGCTTTAAATTTGTGTCAAAAAACTTGAAATGTTTTGCTAAAACTTGAAATCATACTTTAAATCTCCACCAAAATATCGTACATCATCCCACTGCCCACCATAGTTGATTACCCGTCTGTAATCCATTTACCTGGAAAAAAAATTGATAGAAGATTTCAAGTTTTGTCAATATTTCGGGTTTTTATAAAAGATTTCAAATTTCACTAAGATTTCAAGTTTTCAAACTAGTGAAACTTGAAATCTTCTAAAAAAAAAGTGAAACTTTATTTCATTCGATTCTTCACAAAAACACACAAAAGTGATGCAATAACGTTAAAATCATGTTAAAGTAACTGTTTGAAACTCAATTAATTAACAAATGGAAGATATTTGCACACCTTAAACTGATTTAGAGCAAATCAGAAAAGTTTTTCTTCATTCACTTCTTCAAACCTTCAAATCTCCAAATCTTCAAATGCGATTCCATGATTCCGTGCTTTTTGTCCTCTACTTAGTCGATTTGCAAGAATAGCAATGGTGCCGTTGTGTTCGATTTGCAGGAACCGACAGAGAAGAAGACGGCAAAAAAAAAAAAATTACAAAAGAAATTAGAAAATTATTTTGGGGGTATTTTGATAATTTATGGATATACACTGGTTTTTTTTTTTTTTTTTTTAAATGGTTATTAACAATTAAAGTTTTATGTATATATATATATATATATATATATATACAGTCTTTCTATTATCAGTTCGTCCTGATAATAAATATATCAGGACAAAGAATGTGGACCACAGATTATAGAGAAGTTTTGACAAGTGCATACACTTTGAGTCAAAGTGTGTAATTCTAGTGGTCCATATTCTTCGTCTTGATATATTTATTGTCAGGACGAACTGACAATAGAAAATCTGTATATATATATATATATATATATATATATATATATATTTATAGGGCTTGGCCTCCTCCGGTCGAGAGCTGTGGAGGATAAAAAAAAAAGGCTTACAAATGAGTGATGATATTACACCCCTTTAAAACTGTATGTACACCCCAGATTAATATTTTTTTCAAAAATTCCAACACTACCCTTAAATGAAACTATTAAAATAGTAATTAATGCACCTTATATATCAAATAGATGCAATAATTGATATTGAGAGCTTCTTTTGACAATCCTTTTTTTTTTTTTTACACTTTTTTTTCTAAAAACACTCCATTCTCAAATTTAAATTTAAAAAAATTATAAAGATACTTCATTTTGTTATAAGATTATTCTTTTTATCTTTTTTGAATTCAATTATTAAAAAAATAAATTATTATATATTAAATACTCTTTCCTAAATTTTTAATTACCATATTAAACTCTTTCTCCACCAATACATATGTCTAATTTTCTATCTTCATTCTTTCTCAAGCAAAACTAACAGTTAAGAAGGAAAAAAAAAAAAAAAAAAACTTACTAATAAGCTTGATTTTTAGGAACCATACATATGTATGTATATATATATATATATATATATATATATATATATATTTTAAAAATTTAAAAAATCAAAAAATGTTTTTTGTTACTCTTGTAGGTATGTGATTGTATAGAGAACTTTAATTTTTTCATTACTCTTAAAAATTTGAGTTTAATCAAATCTAGTTGAAACAATTCAAGATTTTATATA
This sequence comes from Acer saccharum, assembly GCA_030490815.1. Taxonomy (NCBI): domain Eukaryota; kingdom Viridiplantae; phylum Streptophyta; class Magnoliopsida; order Sapindales; family Sapindaceae; genus Acer; species Acer saccharum. Next base: position 19,146,830 of record CM059867.1, on the reverse strand, counting down.
TCTTTTTCTTCTTCTTCTTTTTTTTTTTTTTGAAAATTGACTTATATATATATATATATATTACTGTTAGTAAAAAACTAAAATATTCATGAGTTTTTTTTCTTCTTTAACTATTAATCAGAGATTGATCAAAAAGCATGGAAATATGATTTTTTATTTTTTATTTTTGAAAAATTGAGAGAGATTAATTAGAAGAGAGTGTTTAATATGGTAATAATAGGTGTAGGAGAGAGTGTTTAATACATAATATTTAATATAATGATTTAGGAGAGAGTATTTTTTTTTTTAATAATTTAATTAGGTTGGAATGTCTTTAATTTTATTTAATTATTTTTGTCTTTTTAGTAATTTTAATTTAGTTTAAACTTGTCATTAATAAAAAAAATTAAATTGGAGTGTGAATAGATAATTTGTGGATTGTAAGGAGAAACTCTCTTGATATTTTGAACATATATAAATTTTTTTTTTTAACTTGGCTAAAAGTCTGCAACTATCATGTTTATGGCTAGAATCTGATGTAGGTCGGTCCGATCTGGCTACTGTACGTAGGGAAAGTCCTTGGTATGATACCTAGCCTTTTGAAAATTACACACAACCATTGGATTGAGAAAAATTTCAATCCAACGGTGGAAAAAAGATAACAATTAAAATAAACAATTAACAAGCAACCGATTACACCAGTTCCATAAAAAAAACCTCTCTCCCATTGCAATCCACATTCCAGATTCCAACATTTGTTCACTCTCACCTTCTTCTTTCTCATTCAATTCGCCCTTTTGTTATGTCTCTCATTCCTTTCTATCTCTACCTCATCCATTTCAAACAAAAATCAGAACTTTACTAACCTCAAATCCCAACCTTCGAAGGTTTGCGCTGGATTGGGTCTTGATTTCTAAAGGTCGGTCTCCACTGCCTCCGTTGCCGGTCAGAGATGTCAGATCTCCACAGTTAGTCGGAGGAGATGGACGTGGAGATCCAACGTAGAGGAGTCAAATCAACATCGATCACCTCCGCCATAGTAGGAAATCAACTAGACGACAATCGATCTTCTCTAGTGGCGGAAGAGTTCCACGCTGAGGGCATCTCCAACCGAAGTTATAAATCTCCATTTTGCAGTGAGATCATCTCCAACCGAGTGCCATTCTTCGCACCAGAGTGTAGCACCAGATCTAGCGATAGCTGGTCTTCAGCGCTACTTTGTTGCTTAAAAAGAATATTCCCTAAATATTCCCTTTTTTATTATTTCATAACAATTAACATTTCACCCCTTACTTAACATAATATTACGATAAGTCAAGAAATTAACATAATATTACGATAAGTTAATAAATAGTAAATTAAAAAATTACTAATTTAATAAACAACATAATCCAATAATAATAATAATAATAATAAATCAGAAATTCACATTACTCAAATATGCTTAGCAAACAAGCAATTCAATTCACAAGCACAACAAAAAAAACTTTTATAAGAAAAACAAAAATTAAAAAAAAATTAGCAGAAATAATAAAAAATCATAAATTCACATTACTCAAATATGCTTAGCAAACAAGCAATTCAATTCACAAGCACAACAAAAACCTTTTATAAGAAAAACAAAAATTTAAAAAAAAAAAAAAAAAAAATTAGCAGAAATGAAGTAAATGAAACTTACCTTACAACCACACAAAAAATATATAAAATGATAAAATTAAAAAAATTAAAAAATAAAAAACCCTGAAATTGTCAAATTTCAATTATCTTCGTTTTGGATATAAATTTTTTTACCATTCCTCCTTGTGGTGGTGTAGACAACGTCGACTATAGGGATCATTGTCGTTGTACTGCTCATCTTCTTCTTCAATGCCTCTCCATCGATCAAGCAGCTCTCTTCTCGACGCAAATTTCATCTCCATTGCTTTGATTTTTCAATTTTCAATCATGAAACTCTAGTCTGATTATCTGAGCTTGTGTCATTTTCTCGTTTGATCAGAATCAGAACACATTCAAAATTAGGCTTTATATTGAGAAGAAAAGGGAGGGAGATTTCTACTGATTATGCTAAGCATATTTCTCCCTTTGTTCCGGTGGTGTTGACATCAGAAGGGTGCTGCAGTATTCAACACTTGTGAATAAGTAAAAATAGAGTAGGATTTGGAGTTGCTGGTTGGAAATGTTCTGAAAACGCCAATCTCCTTCGACTAGAAGAGACCTTCCAACTCTCGCAGGAAGAGCCACTGCCAGCGGAGTTTGAGGTTTTGTATTTTTTAGAAACGTTTACTGAAATTGCTTTTTGGAGTTCATCATTCTGGAATTAAGGAGTTCAAAGCTATGGATTTCTTTTTTCTAGGTTTTGTTTGTAATGTTTGGAATGTTGTAATATTTTTTGTTTTTTGTTTTTGTTTGGGTTTGCTTTGTAATGTTTATAATTGTGTAATTTTTTTCTGGGTTTGCTTTATGATGTTTGTAACTGTGAATTAGTTTTTTTTTTTTTTTTTTTTCTTTTGAATTTCGTTTGGTTTGGTATTCTTTTCTTTTCTTTTCTAGCCTTCTAGGTTTGATCTAGTATTCTGACTTTGTTTTTTCTGGGTTTGATTTGATTTTCTGTCTTTTTGTTTTCTGGGTTTGCTTTGATTTCTAGATTTTTTTTTATTTAAAAGTTTATATTGGTAATGAGGATCATTAGATCAGTGATTCAATTGATTGTTTTGTTAATTTGGTGAGAAAATATAAGAGCAAGTTGGAAGAAAAAAATTGGAAGCAATTATATATATATATATAATTTTATTTTATATATATCATGTGTTGAACAAAGGCGTTGATAATGTTTTAGAGGCAGACTTGTGGGGCTTATTTGAAGGCCTATCCTTGGCGTGGAGGTCTGGATTCAAGTGTGTTTATGTGGAAACTGATTCCTTAGCTGTTGTGAATCTTATCTCCCAGGATTCCATTTCCAACCACCCCATGTTTAGTATTATTCGAAGTTGTAAAAGCCTCATTGTTGCTAATTGGGATTGTAGAGTGAAGCATGTTTTCAGCGAAGGGAATAGATTGGCGGATAGATTAGCTTGTTTGGGACATGGTAAAGATTATGGTATTCAATTTTTTGATGATCCTCCTTTTGAGATTGCTGATGTGTTCGTTGCTGATGGTGCTGATCTTGTGTGTGTAAGTGTTTGTTTGGTTGAGCTTTCTACTACCTCAAAAGGTCTACCAACGTCTATTTGAGTTTTTTAGAGTTGTTTGGTTGGGCTTTTGATATTGTCTATTTTAAATTGAGTAGAGGCTAATAGAGTTTAAACCTCTACTAAGCAAAAACTCATGGGGAGATGCTTCTCCAAATAGACCTTTTTTAAAAAAAAAAGTCTACCAACCAAACAACTATAATTTTTTTTTTAAAAAAACTCTATTTCTAATAGATCTACTGCAAGTAGATCTTTTACCGATAGAGGTTTTTCAAAAGCCCAACCAAACAAGCTCTAAGGCTCTGTTCTTCCTCTGTTTCTTTTTAGTTTCTTTTTTTCTGGGCTTGTTGGGCCCTTGCGTACCAAAAAAATAATAATTATATCATGTAGTAAGTTTAACGTGTGAGCATGGCATCAATTATTCCAGCGACCACATTACATTTACATCCATTTCTTCTCATATTTCCACACACTCTAAGAGAACTCTTGGGTAGAAAACTACTCGAACTCGTTGAATCTATATTAAGCGCTTTTTTTTTCTTTTCTTTTTTTTTTTTTTGTGTAATGATATTTTGCATATTATTTTGTGAAAAATATTGATATATACTACATAGGAGTTAAGAAAATTTAGGTGTTTTTTTTAACAGGGATGATCTTACCAATTTTAATTTTATTTTTGTATTGTCACAATTTGGGAAAAAAAATAGAAACTCTTTAAAATGATTAGTAAGTTTTTTTTTTTTTTTTTTTTTAACCAATCCTTTTTCTTGTTTTATAAATTAATTATTGAAATTTACGTACTAAAATTATTCATTTTGTTATATATATGAGGATGCATAGTTATTTTTTTTAAGCTATTTGGAAATGTATTATTACCTTTCATATATTTGACTGTGGATTAATTTATTGAAATTTAAGTTTTAAGAAGTTTTATGTTTATTATTATGAAATTATTATTGTAAAATTTATATCGATTTATAATTGGAAATTATTAATACCAAATATTTAATTTATAATTTGGGAAAAATCGAAACTCGAAACTCTCGAATATTGATGAGTAATTGAGTATAACAATTTGGGGTATCCATAATTATTGAATATATTATTGGAATAGATTTATAAGTCTTGTAAAATAAAATCATATAAATATTAGATGGATAGATTAAAACCATACAAATATTAAATGCACTATTCTCATGTATGATGGTATAAGGTGTTAAAATGAGGTGTTAAAATAATATTTGATTGTACATTATTGGGATATGATTCTTTTGTCAAATTATAATTTTAGTTATAATAATATGAAGAAAAAAAAAAGGTTTACAGCAAAAATAATTCTCAAATTTTTTTCATTGAATTTTACATCCATAAAAAAATCAACATCCAAGTTCAAAAGCAAACAAGTTTAGACATAACAACATGTATCTTTTACTTTAATTACCATCAATTATTCAAAGGATAAAGAATTAAGTATCAGATAGAAAACTTGTCGAACCCGTTTTATAATCTAAGAGAACTCTTGGGTAGAAAACTACTCAAACTCGTTGCATCTCTATTTCTCGTCATAGACTGGTTTCCTTTCCATGTTCCGATATTATTTATAAAATCAATTGTTTTCATCTACAATTAAAACAAAAATGTGAGTTAAAATTTTAATTCTAAAAAATGAAAATTTGCATGATTGATTGATAACAAACCAGAAAAAAAAAAAAAAAAAAAAAAATTAGAAAGAGAAGAAGACAAAAATAGAAGAGGAGGAAAAAAAAAATAGAAGAATGAAGAAGAAGAAAAGAATCGAATAAAGAATAATAATAATTTGTTTTTTTTTTTTTTTTTAATGAGGGTCCCATGGTGGGAATCAGATGGGGGGTAATGTGATTCCCATAGGATTCAATTTCTTAGGAATCAAAAAACACAAACCTAATAACAAACATGAGAATGTTATTAGATTTTCATTCACATGTAAACATTATCACATACCAAACGGTCAATTATGGGTTAGGGATAGAAATTTGAGTTGATATACCCTGACTCTATTACTAATTAATAAGCACATTATTACAAATTGGTTTAAAAGATAAAAATTATTAAAATTAATACAACTCTACATCTCTTTAGAAAAAAAAAAAAAAATTATTACAATTTATAGCTATAGAATTTTAAAAATTTTAAATTTTTAGAATCAAATGTATTTTTTTTTTAAAAGGACTGCATAAAGATAAAATGGGATTGCAATGAGTAAATCATTTAAATATATTGTTATAATTAATTAGAAATTAATAAAAATATTATTTGGCATACATACAAACCTAATTTTGAATGCAAGAATTAAATACTTCTGATAAAACATTATAAGGAATTAGGGATTGTTTTTATTCATCTTCAATGCATATATATATATATATATATATATATATATGTAAAATAGAAAAATAGAAAAAATAAATAAAGGAGAGGAATAGATTAATTTATATTATTACAATTTATTATGTTAAAGTGGTTTCGATCAACATTGAAGTTGTTCTTGGGAAATACTTTGACGTTCACTTCAACGTTAAGTGGTTTTGATAATGTAAAACTTGTTCCCTTTGTTAAAGTTGATTGGTTCCCGGAAACTACTCAACGTTGACTAGAACGTTAAAGTGGTTTCCATCAACGTTAAAGTTGTTCCCAACAAGTAGTTGTTCCCGGGAACAACTATGAAATTCATTGTAACATTAAAATAGTTTTCATAATGTAAAAGTTGTTCCCTTTTTTAAAAGTCGAGTGGTTCCTGAAAACAACTACAACGTTGGTTAGAACGTTAAAGTGGTTTCCGTCAACGTTAAAGTTGTTTCCAACGAGTAGTTATTCCCGGGAACAACTTTGACGTTTATTGCAATGTTAAAGTAGTTTCTATAAAGTGAAAGTTGTTCCTTTTGTCAAAGTCGAGTGGTTCCTGGAAACAACTACAACGTTGGTTAGAACGTTAAAGTGGTTTCCAACAACGTTGATGTTAATCCCAACGAGTAGTTGTTCCAGGGAACAACTTTGACGTTCATTGCAACGTTAAAGTAGTTTCCATAATGTAAAAGTTGTTCCCTTTGTTAAAGTCAAGTAGTTCCCAGAAACAACTACAACGTTGGTTAGAACGTTAAAGTGGTTTCCATCAACGTTAAATTTGTTCCCAACGAGTAATTGTTCTCGGGAACAACTTTGACATTCATTGCAACGTTAAAGTAGTTTCCATAATGTAAAAGTTATTCCCTTTGTTAAAGTCGAGTGATTCCCTGAAACAACTATAATGTTGTTTAGAATGTTAAAGTGGTTTCCGTCAACATTAAAGTTGTTTCCAGCGAATAGTTGTTCCCGGGAACAACTTTGACGTTCATTGCAATGTTAAAGTAGTTTCTATAATGTGAAAGTTGTTCCTTTTGTCAAAGTCAAGTGGTTCCCGGAAACAACTACATCGTTGGTTAGAACGTTAAAGTAGTTTCCAACAACGTTGATGTTGTTCCCAACGAGTAGTTTTTCTTGGGAAAACCTTTGACGTTCATTGCAACGTTAAAGTAGTTTCCATAATGTAAAATTTGTTCCCTTTGTTAAAGTCGAGTGGTTCCCGGAAACAATTGCTGTTGTAGGTGTTTTTTGTCAACATGACATATCAGCAAGGATAACGGGTAATGCGGAAGTATAGTAATTCCACTTCATCAAAAGTTAACTAATCAACGAAAAGGATGTTGACTGAGGACATGTCACCAGGTTTGGACACATCATCAAGAAAGCTAATATGGAAGTTAGAAGCGCATAAGCCAAGTAAAGTCGTTCGGTAAAAGAAGTCTTAATAAGCGAAGATCCTGCTCGCCAAAGATCTCTACTCATCAAGATCTACTCGGCCAAAACAGGAAATATAATCCTATCAAGATACACCTTATCAAGCGGAGATTCACTCAGATATGAAATCTACGAATCACGCTCCAAGTAAGGAAATATCCCTATTTCCTCTCCAGTACCGGAGAAGTCTAATTAGGAAAGAACTCAAAGCTTCCAGAAGGATAAACACCAAGCGAGAAAACGAGTCCTAATTGGTCTACTCTACTAGAATCCTACAAAGACTCTAATTAATGAGTCCATCGCTTATACGACAGAAACTAGGGCAACTCTAGATCAAACCCTATAAATACATACATGTATTCATTATATCGGGGGGATGATGATTGTAAGCAATTATCTGAGAGAAAGCGAGTATTGAATGTGTAATCCTTATATTCATAGTGGATCACTTCTCGCCGTCACCGGCACCGTGGATGTTTCCCCGCCTTGGGGTTTTACCACGTAAAATATGTGTTATGCTTGCTCATCTTTTATTTTTCTACTTTCATTACATTTATCTTCAGGTTTCACTAACCTAAATCGTTGACCGGTTGACCATCAAAAAATCATCGTCAACAATTGGCGCTAGAAGGAGGGGGTGGAACTCAACTTCGAGAAACCCTCATGAACAGACCACAGAAGGAACTCTGATGTAGATCCAACACTTGAAGCATCCAACAAACGACTATTGGAAGTGCTAGGGAGTGGATTAACTACAGAACCCGTGGCAGGAGCCGCAGCCGTGACCAATTCCAGAGGAAGAATATTGTGAAAGCAATACCTAGAGCTTCAAAGTATCAAGAATCCGTCCGAGGAATTGCTGTCGGAAAGAAAAGAGAAGAGAGCTATCCAAAATTGCGAAATTGCTGACCAATACGCACTAAAATAGGCATATCTCTCTCTACGGAAGTCGGATTCATGAACTATAAGAACCATTGGAAACTAGACATCCAAGGCTTTCCATGAATATATGGTTCGTATCCTAGTTCAATCCAAGAAATATTTGGTGGCTCCCGCAATATTGAAGAAACCAGATCGCGCAGAGATTTCTAATCTGACCATCAAACACTAAAACAAGCATATCTCCCTTTACAGAAGTCAAAATCGTGAGCTATAAAAACCATCGGAAACTAGACATCTGGACCTTTCTAGAAATATAAAGTTTACAATCTGGTTCAACCTGTGGAATATTTTATGGTCCCCGAAACATTGAAGGAAGTGATTCGCGGAGGATTTTCCAACTTGCCATCAGACGCTAAAACAGAGATAACTCTCTCCAGAGAGCATGGAATCACAAACTGCAAATTTTGATATAAAATAGACGTATAGATCTTTCCGAGGATATGTGGGTCTCAACACAATTCATCCTGAGAAATATTTGATGACTTCCGAAACGTTGCAGTTCAGCATAAAGATTACCTTGACGTGTTAGAAACCGAGCCCATCTTGGTATAAAACACCCAATGTCAATTCTCAACTGAACCCACTTGGCTTTTCATCAATGATCCAATGGTAAAATGACTAGACTCCAGGTTCGGTAAGTGGCTGAGGTTAGTCAATTTACAGTCTAATTTTATGATTTTATTTACATTGTGCAAACAATGAATATATGCATAGTTAAATAAATAAAAGTGAAAACTGACCAAATGATGATTATTCAAGATTTAATTGGGACTTCGATCTTGATAAAATCATTCGGATTTGGGGGTATATTTTCACTTAATTATTATTACTATTGATATCGTATTGCATCGATAACCGTATAGAATATCAGGATGCTTAAATCTTATACTATGAATACACTCCTAATTTGTTGAAATTAGAAGTTGCATATTATGCTTTTCTATTAAAATATTTGCATGGATTGCCTTGACTTGGGAGTGCATTGCCAAATAGATTCAGTCGGTAACAAGTATGTCACATGATTATTATTATTCTAGATTAATAAGAGTAAAACATACTAATTAATGTTTATTATTTGTGATATTTTGATTAACCAAACAATAATTCGATTGAATTTAATTGAGACTTTGATCTTGATAAAAAAAAAAAAAACGATTGAATATTTGTTGTCTAATAAAAATTACCAAGCTCATGACATACATAGCTTATTTAGCATATAATTCTTTTGGGCAAACAATACATTACGAATAATGCATGGTTGTCTGTGTCATTAATTTAATTCATTAAATAATAATGAGAGGAGTGACACTGCTAGAGCTTGGATGCAATCGCACTAGTTGATTATATGCACCCTCCATGTCTAATGCTTCTTCACTACTCTTTTGAAGATAAAAATTGTGATGAGTTGTTCATTTAAATGTTGTGGAAAAACTGACTCCATGTTATTAATAGTGTTGTGATCTGTTACATATACGATGTTTGAAAGTAATTATAGTCTTTTTTAATATCTTTCGAGTAAGTGTTATTTAATGAAATTGATCAAGACTTTGATCTTGGTAAGAAATGCTTCCAAAAGCGTTTAAAAGCATAACCGAAAGCGTTCGGATAAAAAGGTACGATTTCTTTTAATCGTTATGTTATTTATTATCGTTGGCATCATATTGCATCTTAAATCGATAATATAGAAGGGTATCATAGTGATTATTTCTGTTTGGAATATTATGAATTTAGCATTGGAATCTCTGGAACTATAAGTATATAATCCATGCATTTCTATCAAAATTCCTACTGATGTTTAAGTATTCATGATAGTGGTTGGACTCAACAATATTGGGTTCGACCAATTCGTTCTTTAAATCAAATAAGCATGAGTGTCGAAAAAATGTGACTAGAAGTATTTGGTATGCTTAAGACATTGAATTTATGTAATTTACATATATTAAATTATATTTGCCTCTTCATATCATTATACTTTCACATACAAATACACAACACACATAACTTTTTGTGTAATTCTCTTTATGTTATATTGCGTTCACATGTTATCTATGCATGTCTCTCTCGCACACAATACATAATACACGTGCATAAGTCTATAAACATATAATGCATGCTTAATTAGTATGTCTGACAACTTTTATGACTCATACGTGCATGTTGTCTATCATAGATTTATAGGTGTCGAATTTCGACACCAATCATTAATATATAGTACCATGTATGAGTTGATCGCTTCCAATTATTTGGTTTCATTAAATGCATGATTATTATTACTTGTGCGAACTTTACTCACATACTTGGTATAGAAAACAAGTTGAAAATGCTAGCTCAGGAATCTAGTCTTGCCTCGGCACGCAGGAATCGAATTTCATCTTGAAGCGTTAAAGGTTTTTAAGAGAGACCATATGGCCTTGGTGACCCGATCAGAGATGGAAGAGTAGCATTGGCCTCACATTACTAACAATTGCCTTCATCAACCTGGAACCGTAAATGAAGTCCGAGGATACTTAAAAAAAAAAAAAAAAAAAAAAAAGGGTTGTCTACGAAAGAGATCAGCGAAGAAGAGAAGTCGGATCTGAAGAGAGTCATTACAACGGGTCACATCCACAGCAATCAAGAGCATCCCGGCGACTATAGCATAAACAGATGAAACACCCGAAGACACTTTAGCAAGCCCAAACTAAAAAAAAAAAAAAGGGTGCTAGGGGGTGGGTCATTTGCTGTATCAGCACCAGGGGATGTGCAGGCAAGCGAATTGCAGACAAGGTACGGTGAAAATAATTTTGCCCGAGAGAAGGAAGAAATCGCAGAGGGTTTCTATACTTGACCGCTGAACTTAAAAAAGAGTTTGCTAAAAAAGAAAGAAGAGAACAGAGTGCAAAAATAACACAATTGTTGGTTAATAAGATACTCGGCCTAGTTATGGCACTGTTCGAATAAGAGCTGGAGATAATCAGTTTAATAAGATACTTGATCATTCTTGAAGAAAAACTGACCAGTTTAATGAGAAACTTGGTCAGTCTAATGATGATCAGTTTAAAGAGATACTTGATCAGTCTGGAGATGATCAATTTAATAAAATACTTGATCATTCTTGAAGTTGAAGAAAAACTGATCAGTTTAATGAGACACTTAATCAGCCTGGAGATGATCAGTTTAATAAGATACTTGATCATTCTTGAAGAAAAATTGACCAGAGGTATTCAACCATAGCAGGCATTTCAACTCATCATTATGTTAGATACCCCAACTGGTTGCTCAAAAAAATAAAATAGAACGCGATGTTAAAAGTACTATTCGAATGAAACATACTTTAACAAATGCTAGGGGGGGGGGGGGGGGGGGGGGGGGGGTAGCACAGCATAGCAAAAAAAAAAAAAAAAAAAAAAAAAAACCGCAATTGCAAAAGTAGTTTTAGCGAAGTAATATCTCTATCCCGATGATTTGGCTGATATATATGAAGATCAACCATAATGGAAGTTGGAGTACAAGACTAAAGCTAGTGGATCGGTCACCACCTTTCAGCACATGTAAGAAGTCGAATAATAGCAGAATATCTCAATCTTGCCAGTTTAATCAAAGGATTGCCCGCAACCACAAAATCCAGTTATTCATTGCCAATATAAAAAAGAATAAAATGGATCGTTACAGTTCACGGAAGGTCCTAAGGTTCGTTCACCCTAAGAAATGTTTGACGATATTCGGGATATCACAACTCTATGTTGAAGAGATAGAAACGCCCGCTACACAGCACAAGGAAAGAAAGACTTGCGATTTGCCGACTCAGAATGAAAAGGTAAACAATCTCAGATACCTCATCAAGTGGAGTTAGAGGTAAAATCTAAATTATTGCTTAGTTACTTTTTATTCGGCCTATAAATCAAATCTTCTTGGATTTCATAAACGCACGTTGATGACAAGGAGGTAAAATGTGGGGAAACACCTTTTTCACCCTTGTTTATTGAAATTCTTTACTGCACTTTTAACATGATGCACAACACATGTAGTATGTGTATTTATTCTAGTATTACACCCTACTTACATATGCTATCTATATGTTTCTTTCATACATGATAAATACTACGTGCGTTTATACTTGCGAAAACATATACTAGTTTTGTTAGCATACTATATGGTTTTTGTATGCAAAACATCTAGCAAGTCCATGGGTATTCATCTCGAACATCAACCAACACCAATAACGTGCATGGATCCAACTATTTTTTCAGCATTATTAAAAAATATATTTGTGCAAATGTTACTTGTGTTTGACAGAGAAAGACAAGCTGAAAACTTTAATTGAGCTTAGTCTCAATACATGCAAAACAAGTTTTATCTTGGCGTATGTAGAAATTCGAAGAAAAGGTCAAAGGGGCCAAAATCTTCACCAACATAGGCCAAAAGGGGTCATCTTTGGAGTGTAAAGCCCGAAGATAGTACTCGAGCGCCATGAAACCGCGAAAAGCAAGTGGATAGTGTCCGAGGGGCGGAGAAGCTAAAATAGCATGCCCACCGAGCTAATCAGATACGAACGTATCCTTAGTGAAAAGGCAAACCCGAGGCACTAGGATACCTGGAAAACTACTTGGGGCGCCACCGGAATATGTCTGGTAAGATGCACAGCTGTGTTGGCCGGTATACACTACCCCAACGATTCGGCAAACCCTTTTAGCAGACAAAACCTGGAGACGTCCTAGGTGACTTGTGCAGGAAACCTAAGTGTGTGGTCGTGGTGAGCCTCGACGTAACACCTGAGTAAAACTGATCAGTTTAATGAGACACTTGGTCAGTCTGGAAATGATCAGTTTAATAAGATACTTGATCATTCTTTAAGAAAAACTGACCAGTTTAATGAGACACTTGGTCAATCTGAAGATGACCAGTTTAATGAGATACTTGATCATTCTTGAAGCCAAACTAAGGATAATATATTTGTTCAGATCAAGGTAACTAGATACTTGGATAAACCAATCAAGCATAACAAAAACTTGACCCAATAAAACCAATGGATTACTCAAACTTAATGTCAGTTAATGAGATACTTGGCTAAATTAAGTTAAATGAGTTACTCAGCTTAAACAAAGAAACCAACGTTACCCTCGAGTAAAAATAAAACAAAATATTTTTATTATTTACACGTTTATGAGTGTGCAGGTATACCAAATTGATCAAAAAGAATAACTGACCGGGTGCAAATAAGCATTGTCAGCTCAAAAACTGACTGGATGTGAATAAAGCACTGTTAGCGATCCGGCCTTTTGGAAAGAAGGGGTAAAAAAATTTTCTGCTTAAATTGCATCTGTTAAGTTTAAAATGTATAGGTACAAAGCTCCAATGGGCAAGTGCACATAAAAACAGTCGGGAAGCTTCAAACGCAAGATCTAAGCCACCTGAGCCGAACGCCTTGAGGTTGGCTTGGCTCGCTAAAAATCAAGTAAAAACCCCGAAAGTGGGTAGAAACTTAGATACAGTGCGAGTCAGGACCCCCCGTGGTGTAAAATAAACACTCAAGTTGCCCCGAGCCATAAGTGAACACCTGGAACAATTTGCAAGAAGTATAAAAGCCAATGAGCAATTGCAAAAGAGACAATAATGAACAAATTCGAATGCAAGTAAGTTATAAGTCAAAATTGTATTTATATACATAAAAGTGCTTTCTTTTTGCAGGAGTGTTAGCTAGAAGGTATAAAAAAATATATATAACCGATCTGTAAGAAAGATCGGCCAAAAGGAAGAATCAAACCTACGAAAAAAGATAAGCCAAGAAAAAGTTCAAATGGACAAGAAAGATCTAGGCCAAACGCTTGGAATGACCCGACCAAAGAAGAAAAGAATGGCTACCCAGACAATGTGCCAAAAGTGTGGCTCCTACCCTGCACGTCGGCAACAGCTCAAGAATAACAACGATGCTAGGGGGTAGATTCCAAGCAACATGAACCCCTAGAGAACAAAAGTCCCCAACTTGCCATGAGCATGTATATATTTATATGGCAATGGTTTCAGGGGGTGGATGCTTTGAAGCACGATCTCTATAAAGCGACATCTTACCTTGCTAAGAGCGACGACATATACCGTATTTTTCTCAACTTGTGAGGAAAGACACGGCTCAAGGAAACCTTAATCAGTTCCTCTTATGATCTTCAACCTCGACATCTTCAAGCTATCTTAAGCCCTAAAACTTCAAAAAATTGTCAGAACTTGCCTTTAAAGGATATGACAAGAAGAAAAGATGTTTTGGATAGAAGCATTCTCAGCTATTCAAGTCCTAGAAGATAATTGGAAGCAATTTGGAAGATTTCTTAATCAAACCCGTGAAAACAGCATCTGCTGATAGGTTAACTTCAAGAATTAAACTGTATCATCTCAGAAGGAACTGAGTTTTAAGCCTTATATGGTTGGAAAGGTACGGAAGTTATCTTTCCGTAGAATTTTACGGTTTTTGATTTTGAGTTTTCTAGAAGGAGTTATGACCATTTTACTACCCAAAGGTTAGTCCAGAATTTCTACTCGGGATTTTGGAAATAAAGCATTGCGGGCTACCTAATCGGGAATGAAGGTCTTAGACATATTTGCTATGTTTTGGAAGATTAATGAAGGCCTAAATGTCACTTTAATTCAGTTTTAGTTGATCCTAAACTTTCAATGTTAGGATTAGTTGAGAGTGGATTAAAATTCCTAAAGCTAGAAGGGTTGTACTCTCTATTTTGAGTCACATTGAATTAGCCTTATTGGAGGTATATTATAGAACTAAGAGGAGACCTAATTCATACATGTTTAAGAGGAATTACAGAAGAAAGATCGGATACACAGCAGCAGAGTGCAAGGAAGATCCGAGCGTTAGTAAGATCCGCTCAAGAATGGATCCAAGCGAAGCCGAGAAGACAATCCGAGCGTTAGTAAGATCCGCTCAAAAATGGATCCAAGCAAAGCCGAGAAGACGATCCGAGCAATAATAAGATTTGCTCAAGAATGGATCCAAGCGAAGTCGAGAAGACGATCCGAGCATTAGTAAGATCCGCTCAAATATGGATCCAAGCGAAGATGAGAAGATGATCCGAGCGTTAGTAAGAACCACTCAAACATCCAAGTGAAGCTGAACCATGTTGAAAGATGATCTGAGCGTTAGCAAGAACCGCTCGGAGAAAAGGATCAGAGAAGCTGACAGACGCCAAAAAGGGGTCTCACATCCGTCTAAAGGAGCGAGAGCATCTAAGCATCATCAAGACAAAGAAAAGAAAGACCCAATCCAAGTGAACCGAGTAAAATTGTCGTTTTAACAAAATCGAGTGAAGCATCAAAAAGCTGGGATCTCTTCAGAATAAAGAGGCTTAAAAGTACCTGAGCACCAAATTTTAGGTATCAACCTATATAGCTCGCTACGGCAATTCAACTTGCCATTATCTATTCAGCTCGGTGGAATAACTTAGCTCGCTGTAGCTATTCAACTCAGCGAGTCCATTCAGCTCGTTGGCTTTTCAGCTCTTCAGTAAAAGAAAAATGCAAAGCTCATCCCAGTGACGAGATCATAAAAATAAAAAAATAAAAAAATAAAAAATCTCCACATTCAAAGCTTGTGCAGACAAGGCAGTTTATCGATCGCAACTAGAACCAAATGCAAAAATATATAAGACAAAAAATTACAAGAAAATAGTTAAAGAGCGAGCAGAGGCTCAGTGAATGCCCCGCAATTGTTCAACATCAGCCGGGTAGACAGTAACGTGGACTTAAGCTGAAGAAGAGCAACAACAAAAAAAAGGAAAAGAGAGAATCATAAGCCGATCACTTAAAAAAAAGACTAATCACCTGGCGGTTAACCGTGGTCAGGCCGAGCCAAGTGCAAATTCATCTCACAGTGTCCAAAGGCATCTCAGCAACCTAACCTGCGTCCCGAAGACACTTGCAAATATAGGCCCAAGAATGCATCTCAACAATATAACCTGTCTTGAAGAATCAGTCTACAAGAGAATGAAAATGATGTGGTCAGAAAACTATTCAAATCCCCTTCATCGAGTTTCCAATAACTCATCTCATGGATTTGAGGGGGTATTGTTATAGGGGTTTTTTGTCAACATGACACATCAGCAAGGATAGCGGGTAATGCAAAAGTATAATAATTCCACATCATCAAAAGTCAGCTAATCAACGAAAAGGATGTTGACTGAGGACACGTCACCAGGTTTGGACACATTATCAAGAAAGCTAATATGGAAGTTAGAAGCGCATACGCCAAGTAAAGTCGTCCGGTAAAAGAAGTCTTAATAAGTGAAGATCTTGCTCGCCAAAGATCTCTACTCATCAAGATCTACTCGGCCAAAACAGGAAATATAATCCTATCAAGATACGCCTTATCAAGCGGAGATCCACTCAAATATGAAATCTACGAATCACGCTCCAAGTAAGGAAATATCCCTATTTCCTCTCCAGTACCGAAGAAGTCTAATTAGGAAAGAACTCAAAGCTTCTAGAAGGATAAACACCAAGCGGGAAAACGAGTTCTAATTGGTCTACTATACCAGAATCCTACAAAGACTCTAATTAATGAGTCCACTGCTTATACGACAGAAACTAGGGCAACCCTAGATCGAACCCTATAAATACATACATGTATTCATTATATTGGGGGGATGATGATCATAATCAATTATCTGAGAGAAAGCGAGTATTGAGTGTGTAATCCTTATATTCATAGTGGATCACTTCTCGCCGTCACCGGCACAGTGGATGTTTCCCCGTCTTGGGGTTTTACCACGTAAAATATGTGTTATGCTTGCTCATCTTTTATTTTTCTACTTTTATTACGTTTATCTTCAGGTTTCACTAACCTAAATCGTTGACCAATTGACCATCGAAAAATCACCGTCAACAACTACAATGTTGGTTAAAACGTTAAAGTGGTTTCCATCAACATTGAAGTTGTTTCAAATGAGTAATTGTTCCCGAGAATGAATTTGAGGTTGATTGGAATGTTAAAGTGGTTTCCATAATGTAAAAATTGTTCCCTTTGTTAAAGTTGAGTAGTTCCCGGAAACAATTACAACGTTTATTAGAACGTTAAAATGGTTTCCATCAACATTGAAGTTGTTTCAAACAATTAATCATTCCCTAGAACGAATTTGACATTGATTGGAACGTTAAAATGGTTTCCATAACTTAAACGTTGTTCCCTTTGTTAAAGTTGATTGGTTCTCGGAAACAACTATTACATTGGTTTAAATGTTAAAGTGGTTTCCAACAACGTTGAAGTTGTTCCCAACGAGTAGTTGTTCCCAGGAACAACTTTGACGTTCATTGTAACGTTAAAGTAGTTTCTATAAAGTAAAAGTTGTTCCCTTTGTTAAAGTCGAGTGGTTCCTGGAAACAACTATAACGTTGCTTAGAATGTTAAAGTGGCTTCCATCAACATTAAAGTTGTTCCCAGGAACAACTTTAATGTTCATTGCAACGTTAAAGTAGTTTCCATAATGTAAAAGTTGTTCCCTCTATTAAAGTCAAGTGATTCCCGAAAACAACTTAACTACAATGTTCATTAGAACGTTAAAGTGGTTTCCATGAATGTTGTAGTTGTTTCCGTCAATGTTGAAGTTGTTCCCAACGAGTTGTTGTTCCTAGGAACAACTTTGACGTTCATTGCAACATTAAAGTAGTTTCTATAATGTAAAAATTGTTCCCTTTGTTAAAGTCAAGTGGTTCCTGGAAACAACTACAATGTTCATTAGAACGTTAAAGTGGTTTCCGTCAATGTTGAAGTTGTTCTGAACGAGTAGTTGTTACTGGGAACAACTTTAACGTTCATTGCAACGTTAAAGTAATTCCATAATGTAAAAGTTGTTCCCTTTGTTAAAGTCGAGTGGTTCCCGGAAACAACTACAACATTGGTTAGAACGTTAAAATGGTTTCCGTCAATATTAAAGTTGTTCCCAACGAGTAGTTGTTACCGGGAGCAACTTTGACATTCATTGCAATGTTAAAGTAGTTTCCATAATGTAAAAGTTGTTCCCTTTGTTAAAGTCGAGTGGTTCCCGGAAACAACTACAACGTTTATTAGAACGTTAAAATGGTTTCCATCAACATTGAAGTTATTTCAAACAATTAATCATTCCCGGGAACGAATTTGACGTTGATTGGAACGTTAAAGTGGTTTCCATAGCTTAAACGTTGTTCCCTTTGTTAAAGTTGATTGGTTCCCGGAAATAACTACAACATTGGTCTGAATGTTAAAGTGGTTTCCAACAACGTTGAAGTTGTTCCCAACGAGTAGTTGTTCCCAACGAGTAGTTGTTCCCAGGAACAACTTTGACGTTCATTGTAACGTTAAAGTAGTTTCCATAATGTAAAAGTTGTTTCCTTTGTTAAAGTCGAGTGGTTCCTGGAAATAACTATAACGTTGGTTAGAACGTTAAAGTGGTTTCCATCAACGTTAAAGTTGTTCCCAACGAGTAGTTGTTCCCGGGAACAACTTGGACGTTCATTGCAACGTTAAAGTAGTTTCATTAATGTAAGAGTTGTTCCCTTTATTAAAGTCGAGTGGTTCCCGGAAACAACTTAACTACAACGTTCATTAGAACGTTAAAGTGGTTTCCATGAACGTTGTAGTTGTTTCCGTCAACGTTGAAGTTGTTCCCAACGAGTTGTTGTTCCTGGGAACAACTTTGACGTTCATTGCAACATTAAAGTAATTTCCATAATGTAAAAATTGTTCCATTTGTTAAAGTCAAGTGGTTTCCGTTAACGTTGAAGTTGTTCCCAACGAGTAGTTGTTACCGGGAACAACTTTAACGTTCATTGCAACGTTAAAGTAATTTCCATAATGTAAAAGTTGTTCCCTTTGTTAAAGTCGAGTGGTTCCCGGAAATAACTACAACATTGGTTATAACGTTAAAATGGTTTTCGTCAACATTAAAGTTGTTCCTAACGAGTAGTTGTTACCAGGAACAACTTTGACGTTCATTGCAACGTTAAAGTAGTTTCTATAATGTGAAAGTTGTTCCTTTTGTTAAAGTCAAGTGGTTCCCGAAAACAACTACAACGTTGGTTAGAACGTTAAAGTGGTTTCCAACAACGTTGAAGTTGTTCTTAAGAACACAAGTAGTTGTTCCTGGGAACAACTATGACGTCCATTGGAACGTTAAAGTAGTTTCCATAATGTAAAAGTTGTTCCCTTTGTTAAAGTCGAGTGGTTCCCGGAAACAGCTACAACATTAGTTAGAACGTTAAAATGGTTTCCGTCAACATTGAAGTTGTTCCCAATGAGTAGTTGTTCCTAGGAACAATTTTGATGTTCATTGCAACTTTAAATTAGTTTCCATAATGTTAAAATGATTTCCGTCAACGTTGAAGTTGTTCCTGGGAACAACTTTGACGTTCATTGGAACATTAAAGTAGTTTCCATAATGTAAAAGTTGTTCCCTTTATTAAAGTCAAGTAGTTCCTGGAAACAACTACAACATTGGTTAGAACGTTAAAGTGGTTTCCATAATGTAAAAGTTGTTCCCTTTGTTAAAGTCAAGTAGTTCCTGGAAACAACTATAACGTTGGTTAGAACGTTAAAGTGGTTTCCATCAACGTTAAAGTGGTTTCCGTCAACGTTGAAGTTATTCCCAATGAGTAATTGTTCCCAGAAACAACTTTAACGTCCATTACAATGTTAAAGTAGTTTCCATAATGTAAAAGTTGTTTTCTTTGTTCAAGTCGAGTGATTCCCCAAAACAACTACAACGTTTCCACCAACGTTAAAGTTGTTTCCACCAATGTTTACTTAATTTATATTTTAAAAGTAATTTATTTTATATTTAACTTTTCCATTTACTTTATATTATTATTTTCTTTAATTATATAATTTCATGAATTGTTTTTATCTAATATATTTTTATATTGTATTTATTTATTTTTTTTCAAAATTATTACGATGTTAATTATCTTTCAAAATTTTCTTTATTAGCAAAATAATTATATTAATTACTAATATTAATTATATTAATTAATAATAATTTCAATTTTTTTTATAATATTTAATATTTGCCATCATAATTTTAATTACAATAACTATAAAATTACATTAACTATTATAAATATCATAATTGTTAATGTTTATTACTACTATATTTATTTATTTATAAATGTGATTACATTATTTATCAACAATATTATATTAATGCTTTGAGTTTTTCAATTCTTTATGTAATTTTTTATATATAAATAGATATTAATAAACTTTATTGTATAAAACAATATATATATATATATATATATATATATATATTTTAGGGAAGCAATTCTTTTTTACATATACAAAAGTGACCGGTTGAAAACCGGTTGAGGGCATCAATTGGGTGTCAGTTGGCAGACAAATTCAATTGCCATCATACCTGCCCATTTCTATATGGGTCCGTAATGTCATCGTGGAGATTAATAATTCTAATTCTTTATTGAATAATTCTAGTGTTGTACGTTGTAACTAATGATGTAAGGACTCGGGAGTTGCTAAATGCCTTCCTGTTTCTCGTCAGAGAAATGGCATGGCTGATGGCTCAGTCTATTGTTTCCTCATGAGAAAAAGTCATGGCTTGGTGAAGTCAGATGTGTTTGCATTTCTTTCTTTTATTTTTAAATATATAAAAATTTATTAGATTTAAATATATTTTAAAAAACTATTATTAAATAGTTTACAAATATTAAAAACAAGTTAAAATAACAGTTAAATATAATAAAAAGTAAAAAAAAAAAAAAAAAAAAACAAAGGAGGCGTGGTGGGAGGCTGGTAGCCGAGGGGGAGAGGCTCCGCTCCTTCACGTTTATGTTTTTACTTTAATTATTTAATAATTATTTTTAGTTTACATTATTTAATCAAAAATTAAACAGAAAGGATATTTTTGATAATACGTGGGCTGTGCTTGTGAATTATAGTATTATAAAATTTTTAATTGGGTATAAATATAAAAAAAGTGTACATATAATTTTTTAGGGGTGTAAATATCGACACTCCTTATAAATTTATAATCGGTAAAGAGGTGGTGAAATTTAACCGGTAAGACGTGCCACATCATATCTCACCCTTGAGATACCGAAGCTTTTTTCTCCTCATTTTATGCCATATAAAATGAGTACTTAGTACACATGGCCTCTTGCCATGGTGGTGGGTCTTTCCTTTGGAAACCCCCACCACCCAAGATCGAGGTCTAGTGTATGCTTGGCTTAAGGCTAATTTTCCCACAATTGTGTGGGTGTTGTCCCACTTATATATAGGTGCTCTCTCCCCTCTTGTGGGAGTGTCAATCCGGGTTGAGCTTGTAGAGCCCAATCTCACCGGTCTCGACAATTGTTGTTGTAATTTATTTTTATTTAAAAAAAAAAAAAAAAAAAATGAGTACTCAGTCGTGTGATTAGTTATCCATTTGTCACAACCTGTTTTGTTTTTTATTTATTTATTTCAAGAAGGCTGCAAATGTAGGTATGGACATAATTAAATTAAAAGAAATGAGATAAGGGGTGCGGTGAGTTTCTACCATGAAGTGGGGTCCTGGTATATTTATATATTTATTTATTTGTGTTTATTATTTAATATTCACCAAAGATAAGGGTAGTTCTTCCAGTTCATTATTTCTGCACACATATATTGATTTTTATTTAATATATCAGAAAATATTCAAAAACATGGTGCCATTTGAGTCCAAAACATCCACAGAATACTCAGAAAAACACAGGCTATATGTGCTCCTAAGTCTCAGCATTTTCTATAGTAAACCACACCAAGAGAAAAACTGGCATGTGAAGGTCTCACTGTCACGGTGGTGAGTCTATCTAATAAAAATGTACCATTTATATTGAGAACATAAACATATAATTTTAAATTACCATATGGTATCTTTTTATTGGACGGTACCATTGACCTTCCCATATAAGTTTTTCTCTCGTACCAATTACCAAACTATATCCTTTTTTTGGTTCTAGATATTAAAATAACATCAAATATGCATGAACCGACTGGGAGGGAACCAAAATTCCAAACACAAATAAACAAATTTGAAAAAATATATATATATATAGTAGTATGTTGTGAGAACAAATCCAATGAAGACACAAAAACTCAAAATTAGTGTAAAATCCAACTTTAACGAGTACACCAATTTATACCCTTAAAAACAAAATTGGTGTAGTGGTGTTTCACCATAGCTATACCGAACCTTTTTTTTTAATTATTTTTTTTAAATGTCACATCACTCTTGTGACATTTAAAACTTTAATCAAACTAAAACATTGTTTGAATCAAATGTACACTTCAATCTTCACATCTATGATTCAATCATAAAATATGGGAAACTCCTCTCTGCTTGTATAGTGGGAATCACATTTTCCAACCCTATTTAATTTGTAACGGTTGATTTGTTAAGTTCTAGCATATTACTGATTTTCACACTGCTTGTCATACTTTTTCAACCAAAAAATGAACAAAAAAACAAGAGGAATAAAGCTCTGAGATTATTTATCCAAAATTATATCGATATTGTAGCAAGTGAGTTATAATCATGAGATTACTTAAAAAGAAAAAGAACACATTGGTTGAACTAATTCAAATGCAACTTGAATTTCTTATTTGCTTTTAACTTATATATTCAAGTTAAGTAGATAGATTAAAGTTGATTTTAGAAAACAAAAATCCAAATTCGCTAGTCCTTTTCTCTGGTCCACCCTCTTGAAGGAAGTAGAAACTAGAAATCATATCAAAAGAAGACAAAGAAAGGCTGCACAAATATGGAAAAAGATTGATTCTCAATTTCACATCATGAGACATCACATGACTCCTGACACCAATAATTAAAAAAGAAAAAAAAAAAAAGAGTGAAGGATAAGATTAAGAAGACCTTGGAGTCCGAGAATCTTATCTGTGCATCCATGTCAAAATCAGATAATATTGCCACCGTAAACTTGTCACCCACCGAAAACATTACAACCAATTAATTAATTAATTAATAATTTAATCTCCTATTATAAATACCTTGTAAAGATCATTCAACAAATTCATCATCATCTTCCTCGCAAGTTTTTATATCATTGATCATCAAAAAATAAATCAATCAATCAATCAAGAGAAAAGAAAAGAAAAAAAAAATGTTGGCTATATTCCACAAGGCGTTTGCTAACCCACCAGAGGAGCTCAACAGTCCAGCTTCTCAAAAAGCTTCAAAGAAACCTAAACTACCTGAAGAAACTCTCAGAGACTTCCTCTCTCATCACCCTCCCAACACTTTCTCCATTAACTTTGGCGAATCTGCTGTTCTTGCTTATGTTCAACCTGAACATCCCAATTTCTCACTTCATCAGAGGTCTGTTTCTGTTTCTGTTTATATTTTCGTGTCTGTATACATGTTATAATAAATATGTTTTATTAATGGGTGGTTAATTACAGGTTGTTTTGTGGATGTAATGATATATACTGTGTGTTCATGGGGAGTTTGAACAACCTGAACTCACTGAATAGGCAATATGGATTGACAAAGGGGACTAATGAGGCCATGTTCGTTATCGAAGCCTATCGAACCCTTCGTGATCGAGGTCCATATCCAGCTGATCAGGTTGTGAAGGGTCTTGATGGAAGCTTTGCCTTTGTTGTCTATGATAGCAAAGGTGGTTCTGTCTTTGCTGCACTGGTATGTTTTTTACTATATCTATTAATCTGGAACCATTTTTTTTTTTTTTAAAGCTTTCGTCATTACTGCCTTAATATGTTGTACTGCCAACGTCAATCTCATATTAATGTTCTCTTCCAGTATGTTATCTAGAAAATCTATCATATGTGCAAATGGGCCTGCCCAAATATAGATGCAGGCCTATCAACCCAATAGGTTGGGCCTATAGATTAACCTAGATGGAGAAATAAACATAACCTTCGGGAAAATATTCGAGTGCATTATCCGGAACGTGTTTAGGGAATGAAAATTAAAGGGAATCAACTTTCATTGGAGATGGAAATAAGAAAGGGAACTTAATTCCACCATTTCACTAATTAAGTTCCCTTTTTGATTGGAACTCAATTATAGATTTATGTATGAGGTTCATGTAACTTAACTCCTAACGATTCTTAGGGTACTCTGTAATCACAAATCAGGAATTAAGTTCATTTCTGATTAGAAAATGCACACGTACTCTTATTTTGTCACATGACAAGTAGAGTATACACCATGCATCGGATTCCTGATAGCATATCTTGACCAAATCAGAATGGAAGATGTATCATGCATCAATTGCGCGATAGCTTCTCTCTAGTTTTTGCCCCATATTAGCTCAAAGAATTCATCAAATTTAAGCAGTTGGCCCACATATGTGTACCATGTTCTTGTACTTATAGATTGACATTTGTGTTTTGAATGGTTTGCAGGGCTCAGATGGTGGAGTGAAGCTGTACTGGGGAATAGCAGCAGATGGGTCAGTGGTGATATCTGATGATTTGGAGGTCATAAAAGAAGGATGTGCCAAGTCATTTGCTCCCTTCCCACCAGGTCAAATATTATTAATTTGCATATATTATTTACTTAATCTAGAGACAATCATAATTATTATGATAATTGAATTCATAATAATACACATGATTGATTATTGGTTTGTTGGTTTGCAGGATGCATGTTCCACAGTGAGGGAGGGTTGATGAGCTTCGAGCATCCAATGAACAAGATCAAAGCAATGCCCAGAATTGACAGTGAAGGGGTTCTCTGTGGATCCAATTTCAAAGTTGATGTCTACTCCAGAGTCAACAGTATTCCACGTGTGGGCAGTGAAACCGATTGGACTCCTCATTGGGACTCACATTAGCTTACATTTTTTGCTGTCTTCTCTCAAACCAAACCACTCACTCTTGTTACAAACAAGTCTCTTTAATTTTTCTTTCTTGTTTTATTACTTTGTGTTCTGTAAATATTAATGTGCCAAGACAGTTTAAATCTTTCAAATAGTTGGTTTTTTTTTTGGTGAGATGAACTTCATTTCTATTCTAAGGTTAGAAGAGAAATAAAAATGAGGAAATTACACATTATCTAATTTAATTCTTGAGTAAATAAACATCAAACCTCCCTTGTTCTTCTTTTATACGCGAAAACAAAGTTCTTCTTTTAATCGGTGTTCGAAAAATCGCATCTAGGCGTTAGGCGGCCTCCGGCCGTCCCGATTAGGACAAAATCGGCCGTATTAGACGGTGGGTAAAAAAACAGATGATTTGGTCAATTTATCGGCCGATTTTGTAGATAAATTGGTCTAGACGGAATCAAAATCGTTTTTGTATCCTAATTACACTCTTTAAAATTTGAATATTGAATTTTTTTTTTTTGAAGACATTGAATATTGGTTTTCTATATAAGAAAAATAATTAAATAAATAAATAAATTCCCGGCCGTTTAAACGCTAGTCTACCGCTCGACTAACGCCTAACATTTACTAGAACACTACTTTTTATACACGAAAATAGTTACGTACAAGGAATTAGACGTCCCTCATAATTTGATCTTTTGCTCTTTTTTTTTTTTTTTTTCTAATTTAGTTCCACTTTAGCATGATTAAAAAAAACAAAAACATCACAATTCACATGATTAAAGCAAGTGTTTTATTCAAACTAAAGTACTTTCAAAAACAGACCAGAAAAAAAGTAGGACCAAAAAAGAATCAAAAATCATAAAAATAGCATGTAGACATCGACCTTAATAAATTTTGTCTGAAAACAAACATGGGGGCTTGTACAAAAATAAATAGGATATGCAATTTAAGAGCAATTTAAAAGATTAAGAAATGATCTAGAAAATTGAAAATTAATGTGAAGATGCGAGTTTACACTTTTAATTAATTAGACATTTCTTTGAACTCCACGAGGCAGGAAGCGTTTTCTTGTGCTCTTTTCAGTGAAAAAAGTATAATCATCCACACTAATTCAACAAATTAAAAATAATTAAAAAGGAAAAAGGAAAAAATGATTCAAATACAGATGATACCACAACAAAAAACACCATCTAGTAAAATATATCAGCTAATCCACCGAAGCCAAAATATTGTAAGTCTAGAAAGGCAATAGCAATTGACAAAATTTTCCATTTGATGCTGGATACAAGGTGATTTTTAAGTGTATTCTGTTTCTTTCACCAGAATAGTAGAATGTGTCATGGAATATATCATTCCTTCCACATATCGGCAAATTCATTGGGCTCCAATGGATTCGAAAGCTCGTGCATCTTTCTCCTTTTCTTCGCTTTGACTTTCTTCGCATACTTCCCAGCCTTCTGCCTTTTCTCCAATGCTCGAATCTGAACGTAACAAAAGGCTTAAAGTGTTATGGTCAGGTATGTGTAAAAAAAAGCAAGGTTGCCATATACCCATGCAAGGACATCTAATTCTACTTGACAGAGTTCGGAAGAGTTGGAGAGCGTTATTACACCAACATAAAAGAAATTAAACACACTTATGACCCCCAAAAACGATGAAAAGTTTTAAGATTCTCTAACCTGATTTGGCGATACATATAATGGATTCTCATATAGCGTTGGTCCTCCAAAGCTGCCACCAAAAATCTTGATTGGATTCAAACAAAATCTTGGGCCAACCTGTACATAGACAGTTTTCAAACTCAGATTACAATCAAAAGAACATGGTACCATACACATTACTGAAAAGCGTATCGATACAAACCTCAATGAGAGTCATTTTCTCCAGCCCTCCCCTGGCCACTTTATCAGATTCATTATGAGGAACAGTTATCTGTGAATCAAAATCAGAGAACATACCAACAATATTAGACACGATTTCACCCGAATGAGAAAAGAAAAGAATAGTTTCAACATCAGTATATCAAAGAATTAGTGACGTAGTGGCAAAAGAAATCAAAGACTTGAAGGTATGTATTAGGCCATCTCCAAAATTTCCTTCATTTTGGAGAATGGAAATGGAATATTCCATCTCCATAAATTTACTACTCCAACCATTCTCCATTTTACAATCTTCAAATAATAAAATATTACTATTTTACTTTATAAATTATTTTTCAAACTTTCGTTAATAAAAGTGTTTTCTCTTGATTATTTTTTTATAATAATTTTCTCATTTGATTGATTCACACCTAAAATTTGCTAATTTTTTTTATAATTCATCACACCTAACTATTTTTACACCTCTAATGCTTTTAACATTTAAATTCTTTCATCTAATTTGTTTTACCAAGTTATATAGAATTAATTATTATTATTTTAAATGTTAATTACATATATATATATATATATATATATATATATACACATACATATTGATGCTTTGAAAACATTTAATTTGAATTAAAATACTTATTAGTTGATTGATTAAATTGATGTAATAAATAAAATATATTCAATATAATACTTGGTTGAAAGATCTCAACGAGATTAGAAATCTTTCTAATGGTACAATTTTTATAGTAATTAGGTTTATAAATAAAAAGTTATAATAAATTAATTGAGTTTAGTTAAAAATTTAAAAAGGACATAAGAGGAATTTAGTTTGTATTATAAATGAATACAAGAGAATAAACAAAATGTAATAGTGATGGAGATTGTAAAAACACAATCTTCAAACTTGGAGATCAAAAATAGATCTCCAAAATTTTATGTATTGGGCCACGTGAAAAAATAGTGATGAATTTAAATGTTAAAAAAAAATTAGATGAAAAAATAGTTAGGTGTGACTAATTATAAAAAGAAGAAGATAATTTTAGGTGTGATTCAATTAAGTGGAAAATTATTATCTAAAATAATTAAAAGAACAATTTTATTAAAGAAAGTTTGAAAAATAATTTATAAAGTAAAATACTAATATTTTATTACTTGAAGATTGTAAAATAAAGAATGGTTGGAGTAGTAAATTTATGAAGATGAAATATTCCATTTCCATTCTCCAAAATGAAGACAATTTTGGAGATTAATTGGAGATGGCCTAGAAGTTCAATATTATAGTTCTAGAAAAAGGAAGAAGTTGGCTTCATTTTTATATCATGGAACTTGGAAGGTCACTTTCCGATACCTTGATGGAAATGGCTGTCTATTTCAACTTAAAACATCATATACTTCACAAATCTTAAGTCACAATAACAACTCCAAATGGGAGGAGAAACTGTTATTATGGGTTTTAAGGTTAGAATCTTGGATAAATCAACAGTTTAAACAAGAAAATTATACTACAAAACCATGCACAGTATCCAGTATTAAGACTATCACCAACCTGGTAATTCCGGAACCATATGTGACCATCAACAATGGAGAAATTAAAGACATGATCATGATAGGGCTTAGATTTCCTGTGCTCCTTCGGAATTCCAAATATCTTGAGCAAAAGAAGAAAGAATGAAAATGTCAGTATAATTACATCAAAACTTATATATCCATATAATTGTATATAATGGACATAACCATTTCAGAACTCATTGCAAGGGGAAAAACTGATAACTTATGCTCTTGGAACAACATTCAGTAATTTGGCATTAGTGCAAGAATCATGCGACATCAAATCTTCAACAAATCTCATAAAACCTAAATCAAACAATGACCCAACAATACGCCTTCAAATAGGTCCTTAATAAACATTGATGACATGATTTCATAATAGAATGAGATGATCAGGCAGGTTCCTGTCGGTGAAGATGCATGTAATTACTTGGTAAAACAAGTGCTTTGCATCACTTGAGCAAGTATAATCTAGATATAAGTATATAACGTTCCAGATTGGAATCGCTATCAGCATAGAGAATTCGGGACAAGTATTACACAATTATTCCCAGAGCAAGAGAATTGCCTACATTTCCATACAAAGGGAGACAGGAAAAAATCTTTGAAGGAAAAAAGCAAATTACCTGAGTGATCATCTCCTTAACAAGTTTCCAGTGAGCATCATTATCAAAATTTGACGAGAAAGACAGTAGGGGACGTGACCCTCTCAGATGGTTTCCAGTGAGTTTCAGTTCTTCCATTGTGTGCACTAAAACAGGAAAACAGCTTTTATCCACCATCCCATATATTCTCAAATTTATAACAAGAAAGGTTAACCAAAATTAGTTCACAAAAAAGATATATCAATCAATGATAAAAATATAAGTAATTTAGATATTCAGGAGATTATGCCTATAATATCCAAGTATAGACTCAAAAATGCTAGAAATTTGCTCCTATATGTCATATGATGCCCTTGAGAGAATAAAATACAAGATCTAAGGAGAAAATTACCAGCATTTACTATGAATTTCACAGATGGGCCACTGGGGGACTTGACCATCCATAGATAAAGGTCTTTATGTTTCCTGCACTGAAGTAGAAAGGCAAAACAACAAAGCTTTAGATACACAGTGTTTTAAAAAAGCGTTATGAGGCGCACTTTGAGGCGCACCTCAATACGATTTGGGCAAAAAATGTATTGAGACGGTAGCCTCATAAGCAGCCATTGAGGCTTACGCCTCATTCTTATGAGGCGGTTGATTCGAAACGGTGCCTCAATACGGTGATGAGGCGCACACATATGTTTTTGTTGGGTTTTAAAATGTTTTGAAGCCCAAATCAGACCCAATTTGGTTTTAAAATGTTTTGAAGCCCAAAATTTAAAACCTATCTTTAAAATAAAATTTAAAGAAGAGATTAGGGTTTTTACTAACTTATCTCATCTCATGTTTGATGTTTCTTTTCACTTTGCTGCTGCTGCCGACTCTTCTTCTTTGAATTTATCAAGTTATGAACTTGTTTATTTTTATTATGTTATGAATTATTGGTTGTTTTATGAGATTTAAGGTATTTTTATATATTATGCTATGAATTATTGGTTGTTTTATGAGATTTAGGTGTTTTTTTTTTATATTATGCTATGAATTATTGGTTGTTTTATGAGATTTAGGGGTTTTACTGTTTTTTATATATTTATACATGTTTTATACTATCCTTATTGAGGCTTACGCCTCATTACGTTTTGAGGCTTACGCCTCGCCTCGGAAGAGAAAAACGCCTCAGTACTAAAAACGTGTTTTAAAACATTGTAGATACATATTGCAATTCCTGATCACAATATACATATTAGTATATTACATCAAATTAACTAACCCCACATGTTCTGAAACCAATCAATCACCTAAAAATCAAGCAATTACATTGTAAAATAGAATCCCTACATGAAGAATACTATAACATAAAGCAAATTCCTAAGGTGTAAGCAAAAACCAAACCCGAATTTATCAATAAACAAATCATCATCTAACTCATACAATAACTCACATCAATTTAAACCAAAAAGTTCTATACACTAAAATCTACACACTATATCTACTAATCAAAATGTAAAATACAGCATAGCTAAGCCGAGCATTAAACTTCAGTTATGTTGCCTAGTCAACGAATGAGTTCTGGATCATCCACACACACACACACATATATATATGAAGAAGTTATTCTTGTGAATCAACAATAAGTCAATAACTAATGCAAAAGAAAGCTAAACTTTCAAGTCAAATATCCCAACACACAAAACAAAAGTAGTTCGTACACACACACACACACACTAATGCAAAAGAAAGCTAAACTTTCAAGGCAAATATCCCAACACACAAAAACAAAAGTAGTTCGTACAGGCACACACACACATATGAAGAAGTTATTCTTGTGAATCAACAATAAGTCAATAACTAATGCAAAAGAAAGCTAAACTTTCGAGTCAAATATCCCAACACACAAAAACAAAAGTAGTTCGTAAATTTACCTCGAAAAACAAACAGGAAGAACAGCTCTTGAGCTCGACAAGCTCATTCAAGGTTGCGCCTTTACTGCTTTTGGACTCGACCTTGCTGTCCTTCTTACAATGCGGCAACAGCGACACCACATTCAACATCAAGTGCCTATACCTGCAAACACCCCACACAATTTTTTTTGTTTTCCAAAACACCCACTTGTCAATTTCAATTTTTCGATTAAATTCACTACACAATTAAAATAAAAAAATTAACAAAAAATTGAGGAAGAGAAAGAAACCCAATTTAATTTTCTCTAACCTGTAGTTGATGCGGCGTGAACAGGTGACCAAGACCTTTTCTTTGTTCCTGAAGACAGCGGGAGATGATTCGGTTTCCTTGACTTCAGTCTTGTCTTTCCAGCCCAAAAGAGTCCGTTTAGGTCGCTCTTGAACGCTGCTGTCGTCGTCTTTGTTTGTGGGTTCGACAGCTTTGGTTTCGCTGTGTTTTCTCTTCTTCACCATAGTTGAAGATTTATCAAAACTCGATAATCGTCTCGGTGATTATGTAGAAACAGAGAGAATTGGAATTTGGAGTTGGCTGCTGCAGAGAGCGAGAGAAGTGAGACGATAAACCCTAGTTAAACCACAACATGATGGTGGGTCAGGGCCTATTTAAGAGGTGGGGTTCAAATGGATCCTCATTTGGGTATATGGGTGGGTTGTTTTCAGGTCCAACAAAATACGATTTTTTTTTTCTTTATCAAAATATTTGTTAAGAGTATCGATGCAACAATCACAATTTTGATAGATTATAACAATTATGATTATTATAGATTCTCAATTATTTGATTTGTGGGAATCAACTAGCAAATTGGTGACAACAGAAAATATATAAGGTTAAATACAATATAATTATGATTCAAAATATAAAAATAAAATAACTATTTTAAAAGCAGAATCACGCTAATCTCATTGTTAATTCACAATTACAAAAGATTGCTAGTGTCATTGCTTTCTAATTTCAAATTTAGTTGCTAATGGTAGATGATCGCTGGGATGGTAGAAATTTGGTAACCCACACTTATTGGTGTTATGAACCTAGAATGAGAAAAGAATATATAATTTAATTTATCTTTGAATTTTGGTTTACAATTTGTGAATTTTGGCTCTCTCCCTTTTGCTAGAGCATATACACTACATAGGGGCATTGGCGTCTCTTCGAAAGATTCCACTTCTTCATCATTTTCTATCCACAATATGGAGCCTGGATAGTCCAAAACAAGATAATGGTAGACCATACTAATTGGGTCTAAAGTAGAGGTGGCCATGGTTACAGTTAAACCGTCGGTTTCGAAACTGTACGGTCAAAACCGTGACTGAAACCGGTTGGGAACTGGTTAGACCGGCGGTTCGGTTATGGTTAGTCCTAAAAAAAAAACCGTCGATTTGACCGCCGGTTTTTTTTCAAATTTGAGTGACCGTTAGAGTCAGATGACCATTGAACAGTCATCTTACCCAACGACCACTCAACGGCTACAAGGCCATTTTTTTAATCCCCTTAATTTTTTCTAATTGCAAATCTACCCTCCACTATAATCCTATAAATACCACCACCTCCCAACACCACCCCGCCCACAACCCACCCCCACACCCCCCCCCCCCCCCCCCCCCCCCCCCCTCATTATTCTTCACACCATTCTCAACTTCTCTCAATCTGAAATTCTCAATTCTCTCTACATTCTACTATTTTCTTTAATTCTTCTACATTCTACAATTGATCCACGCTTTAAATTAGAATATTTGCAGGATTATTTAACTCATTATTACCAAAGTTTAGGAATAGAAGTTGATGTTTTTAGTTATTGTAATTTCGTCAAGGCTTTGCTTTATGAATTATATAATGAATATCTTAGAATATATGGTCAGTCTTTGAACATGTCGGTTTCACAACCCCAACCCACATCTGTTGGTACTACTACTTCCTCAAAATTTAAATTAAAGGGTTTAGGGGATCGATTGTTTTCCCCAAGAGCCAAAAAATTATAAACATCTTCTTCATCCTCATCTGACTCGAATTATGAGCTTGATCGGTATTTAAAAGCCAATCATGAATTTTTAGAAGATAAATTTAGTATCCAGCTTTTCTGGAAGGGTCATGAACAGAAATATCCAATTTTGGCTATTATTGTCAAACAAATTCTTGGAACGTCGGTTTTACTGTTGCTGTGGAACAAAAATTTAGTGCAGGTGGAAAATTTTTGGAACCAAGATGGTCGGTTATGTGTCCACAATCACTTGAAGTCTAGGCGTGTGTTGATGATTGGACAAAGGCAAAATACAGACAACAAGAACTCCAGCTGGAGATAGTGAATGACTTCTTTGAAGATGACCAAACCACGAGAACGGAAGGCAACGAATGGATTCCGTTCCAACTTCCAACCTCCAACACCGAGCATCTAATTAAAGGTGAAAGAACTACGTGGCATTTGATTCCTCTACATTGATAAAGGATACGTAGGCTACTTAATTTTGGTCAAAATAAAGTGCAAGGCCAATTTTTTTTTTTTTTTTTTTTTTTTTTTTTTTTTTTTTTTTTTTTTTTTTTTTTTTAACTTTGTTACATTGTATATTTGAATTCAAGGCCAATTTCTATTTTTTTTTTTTTTCTACAATTGTAAATTTGTATTTATTAATAAATGTCAATTTCTTTTCTTTTAAACATTGTAAAATACTTCAATTGAATATTAGAACTTCTAAGTAAAATATATTACGAATGAAGGATTTGTTCAATTTTTTTATTTTAAACTTTGTTCAATTTTAATTATTATTAGGAAGGATTTTTTTTTCTTCACACAATCTCACTTGTATAATTGAATTATTTTTTGTTAAAAAAAAAAAAAAAAAAAAAGGGGCCAAAACTGAAACCGAACCATAACCAGCATGGTGTCCTTAAACCATAACCACCTAACCAACGGTTACAAACCATGCACCAAACCGGTTTGGCCGATTACAGTTATGGTTACGGTTACGGTTTTGGTATCCATAGAACCGGAACCGAAACCGAACTGTAACCGTGGCCACCACTAGTCTGAAGTGCAGTCACCAACCATAATCACTGAAGGTTCTACACATCCGAACTTTTTTTTGACACCAACATCTTGAATTCAGCCAAGCATTGTGTTAGATATTTAGCTTTTCTGGGTTTTGGTAGGCTCGTTAGGTGGCTGCTTCACTTTGTTTAGCACCCTATATTTTTTTTGTTGGGTTTGTTGCTTGTTTGTGTTTGCCGTTTGTTCGATTTATTGTCGCCTGTTTTTGGTTTGCTTTTGGCTTCTGGTCTTAATAAAATTTCTACCGTTCAAATTTTATTTATTTATTTAGGTGTATTGTAAGGATTCCCATTTGTTGATTGGCTTATTTCGTGGACAAACCACATGTTGAGGTTTATTGTGTAATGGTAGTTTAGGTGATTGAGGTTTAAGCTCAAAGGCCCTTTCAAAAGCTCAAAGGCCCTTTCAAGACCTCAAGGGACAAGCACGTCAAAGGTATAATCTCGAGTGCTTAGTTTTGTCTTTGAAGAGATTTAGATAGCACACACACACACTTAGCATACGTGTTCTTGTGTGTATTCTCTTCGCATGTCACTTTTCACACTTGCACTTTGATTGATGTATCTTGTTGTGTTTTTTGTGTTGTGTAATTCGTTTCCCGAATATGTTTGGAAACGTTCGCGCCTACACGAATGTGTGCTTGGTTTTACGCAAAGACCGTTTAAGGAGAATGCTCTTGGCTTCTCCTTTGGTTTCACCATTTTTAGTGAATCGGCAGTTTGATCGGCGGCCTGGCCGCCAAATGGAAACCGTCGTTTCAGTCCAGAAAGGTCTGGAGTGACTCTGTGGTTACGATCGACGGCCACGACCGCCATTCGAAACCGCCGATCATACCTGATTGATTTATATTTCTCGGGTTTGATTATGCGGTTGGTTCGGTGGTTTCGAAACCGCCGTTGTTCCCCAGCCTTTCTCGGGAGCCATTCGGCGGTTGTAAACGGCGGCCTGGCCGCTAATTGAAACCACTGATCGTGCGTTTTCAGGGGCAAATTTATCTTTTCACATGCTCTGTTTTTGTGCCTATAAATACAACACTTTCTCTTGTTCTGTATGTAACTCTTTAATCATCAAGAACCCTACTTTTAAAAGAGAGATTTTAAGAGAGAAAGCAACCAAGTTTGCTCATTTAAACACTCAAACCAAAATTCATTTGCATCAAAATTCATCTAGAATCTTCTAGCATATCTAGGATGCTTGCTTGCATGGGTCACGGATATGGGGACTCTAGCTCCGACCATGTCAACTTTCATTATCACACTTGTCTTGGTAAGTTTTTCACTATTATCATATATAATTAGTGTTTTATTTATTATGACATCTTTTTTATTACTTGATTGTTCTTAGATTAAATTCTAATATTCAAGATAGAGATTGTTGTGTTGATTTGATTGAGTGTTGTATTGTGATAGCTAATTAGGTTTTTGCTTAATCTTGATTAGCTAAGCTATTTGACATGTCATTTAGTTCTTAATATCTATGATTGCTTTTATAGCAAAATCATCATCTTAGATAAGCATATAAGGTTCCCTTGCTCTATGTTGCATTTTGGATATTCACATATTCACTTAGGGTGTTAATCTCTTCATTGAGAATCAAAGTTTTGTGTGTAGCTTCCGGGATTAGGTTGCTTAGATCGCAAGCAATCGAACTAGGTTCACTCATACCGGGATTAGGTAGGTGTGTGATTACTTCCGGGATTAGGTTGTAATTTTATCACATTTAGTTGATTCGAGGTTCGGGTGTGGCTCACTTAACAACCCGTGGTTTTTCCCGTGAGGGTTTCCACGTAAATATCAAGTGTTGTTTATATTTTCGCACCATATTACACTTGCTTTATTTTATTGACTATTAGAGGTATTTTCGTAATATTGACCTTAAACGAAAATTGGGTAAAATCTATTAAATCTATTCACCCCCCTCTAGATTAATATTAAACACATAGAGTATTTGTTTCAGTGTTTACCGTAAGACTATACCCACGAACACATTAAAATGTGATTGAATACACAAGCTCCATCTAAAGGTAATAAAAAAAAAAAAAATTGGTGAATATAAGACTTCCATTATATTTGATAACAAAATAATTACTATTTATAATATATATCGGTTCCCAGTAAATAATTTTTGTAAAAAAAAAAAAAAAAACCAATTTATTGAATTTAAATAAAAACGAATAGATTATCTATATACTATATATAAAAGTGTGGATGGCCAGCTGGAATTATAGCATCCCTTTTAATTTCTTTGACTCATTTTTATAAAAAATTTCTTTAAAAGTAAAATTATAAATACATCCCTTAAACTTTATATAATTATTTAATAGATAGCTTTTAGTGTGATATGTCGGTTCAATTATAACATCCTTTTTTTTCTTTTAATTTCTTTGCATGTAAAATTACAATTACAACCCTTAAAGTTACATAATTACTTAATAGATAGAGTTTAGTAAGATTTCAATTATAACATCCCTTAGATTATTGAACGTCGATTGACAAATACAACCCTTCAAATTTGTATAATTACTCAATAGACAAATCTTAGTGATCGTAATACAACAGGGACTATATAGTAAGGAATTTTTATTATTGTAAATTGTTAGTCCGAACGGCATCACTTTGTAACAATACAATCCTTGATCCGTGGTGAAAGCCGTTTTTTCTTCATCTATCTTGTTCATCCGGATCTGATTGTATCCCAAGTAAACATCCATGAAACTCAGTAGTTCGTGTCATGCTGTTGCATCTACCAACTGGTCAATCCTCGGCAATGGGAAGCTATCTTTCAGACAAGCTTTGTTTAAATCCGTGAAGTCTACACACATCCTCCATTGATTGTTCTTCTTCTTGACCAATACTACATTGGCCACCCACTCTGGGTATTTGACTTCCCTTATTGATCCTACAGAAAGTAACTTCTCCACCTCTTTTTTGATTGCGATGCTTCTCTCTGGATTGAACAATCATCTCTTTTGTACCACTAGGCGGAACTCCGGGTCGATGGAGAGATAATGTGATATCACCTTTGTGTCTATTCTGGGCATATCTTTATGACTCCAAGCAAACACATCCCTGTACTCCCTCAATAGTGTGATGAGTTTGGCTTTGATGTGTCCACTTAGGCTTGCTCCTATCTTTACTGTTCTACTCGGCTCATCTGGGTCTAACGCCACCTCTTCGGTCAGTATCTTTTTTGGCTTCAGGCTCTTCTCTGGGGTCTAGCTCGAATTCCTTCAGTGCCTCTGCTTGCTCCTCATATTCATTGGTGGCTTGCTCGGTTGATATAGTGTATACTTGGTGTACTTCCCTGTCCTTGTAGACTGATAGATTCACCATTCGCGCCATCTCTTGTGATCCTTTGACCACACCTACCCTATATTCAGTTGAGAACTTCATCATGTGGGCATACGTTGCCGTTACTGCCTTAGCTTTATTCAGGAATGGTCGGCCAAGCAGGGCGTTGTATGGCCAATTCTCTGTATCCACAACCACAAAATCGAGTAACATTGTCTTTTGACAAGGGGCCTTCCCGATCTTCACTGGTAGTTTTACTGTGCCGAGTGACCTCACCTCTGCCCCGCCAAACCCTCAGAGTGGGGTATGAAAGGGCTGCAGGTCATTTCTATCTAATCTTAACTGATTGTACACCTCTACACTTAAGATATCCACTGAGCTTCCATTATCAATCAAGATCCGGTGACCCTCCCTGTGACCAATTCGAGCACTAATGACCAGCGCATCGTTTGACTTTACATCTACTCCGTGAGAATTGGCCTCTGTGAAGATGATTGGATCCCAGCCTTCCTTAATCCTTTTTGGGTCAGGTTCAATGGAGTTGACGTTGAGGTCTCTTCGGGCTTCCATGGCTTCCCGAATTTCCTGGGTTCTCTCCATGTTACTTTTACTAGTTGCTGGCCCACCAAAATGGTGTTGATTGCTCATTCACCTTCAGTTCTCTTGGGACTCAGCTTCCTTTCTCGTCTACCCTGTCGGCTATCTTTCTGTCCGTCTACCTTATCGGCCTTCTTTAGGACAATGTCCTTTAAGTGCCCTTCTCGGATGAGGGTCTCAATGTGATCCCTTAGCTGGAAGCACTTGGATGTCTTATGTCCATTCTCTTTATGGAATCTGCAATACTTGGTGGTGTCCCTCCGAGCATAAGTCGACTGCTTAGGCAGCTCTTTGGACATATTATTTCCTTCCAAGATAGCTAATATCTCCTCCTGGTCTTTCTTCAACGGGGTGTAATTTGTATATCTGCCCTGGAACTTTTGGCGCGGCTGATCGATTTTTGGATCATAAGCTCGGTGGCCATCCCGACCATTTCGTGCTTTGTTCTTTTGCTTGTCACCTTTGGTGTCTGGTGCCTTGGCTTGATCTTTTGTTTTAGCTCCTTCTGGACGACCACCATGTACAAAGTTGTAGGGAAAAATACGGTCAACGCAGCGGAAGCGAGACTAAAAACGAGTTTAGTATATTTTAAATTTTTTTCTTTGATGAACCTTAACCCTTTAAATTAATTAAACATATATATATACTAATAAAAGTAGAATACCTTTTGTCGCGTGATCCGATTGACTTGCGTCGATGGTAATCCGCAAGATCTTCAATCCTAGCACGAACGTGAATCACCTAAGAGCCTGGTCTCCCTTTTCTTTGAATTGCGTACCTGATGATGGATAAACAAAATCTCTTTTTCTTATCGTTAGTCACAAAACATCCAAAAGACTACAAAGATTATTCTGGTCACTTTTGAGTTCTCAATCTAATGATCGAAACTCGCGTGAACCTTATTCGAAGTTGTACACAAAAGCCTATTAATGTATAAGCTATTAGTGTACTATCGAAATAAAATAATCTCTTCTCTCTTGTGTCTTGGCCGAAAAATAAAACACTTGTCTATGAGTATGATTCAAGCTAGAAGAAGAAGAAGTTGATCAAGTGAATCAATTGAGAGAGTCAAATATTAAGTGGCCGAACCCTATAATGTGTATTATATAGGGTGGCCGAATTCTACTTCTCTTTCTACTAGGGTTGGCCGAATTCTCCTTGTGATGTAATTAGGGTTGGCCGAATTCTCTACTAAAGAGAGTTTGTGCTTTACCCTAATTCATATCAACTTTAGAATCCTAACCCTAATTCAACTCATAAGTGTTTAATTCGTAATAAAAGACTTCCTTATTTGATTAAATAAATAAACCTTATTATTTATTTTCTTACCAAATAAGTCTTTTATCTCTAGTATACTACTACCAATAGTATTTAACCTAGGAAACATATTTCCTGATCAGAAAAAGATTTTGATTCTCAATTAAATGATTAATTATAAATTAATTAATCTCCATTTAATCAAACAATAAAATAAAATAATATCTTTAGACTATTTTCTAGTCTTGCCACCCACACCATTAAATATGGGCCTAATATTATTTTCTTATTTTATTTAATCTATTAGACTTTAAATAAAAAGCCCACATGTGAACCAAACCCATTCTTACTAAAAGAAACAAGTCCATATGCCTTTCATTAATATATTAATATAATTGATCAGCCCATTAAATAAATAATGTGCAAATTATATTCTTAATATATTAAATACAATTCTAGATGGACCCATAAATTGGTCCGGTAGAATATATCAAGTGATCCATGCAAGTCCGTGTGGATTGGGAATCTTGGCGGGCTATCTAAATTTAAGCTTCAATAGACATAACCTAATCACAATCAACAAATGATTCACTTAGGTCCGATCCATTAATTTTAACTCATTCCACTAAAGAGCTAAAATTGAACTCTTAAATAAAGATAGAATAAGAAGATGTTCCTCATTCATACCCTAGACAATCATATTAGAGATAGTGTATCCTCGTGATTAATATCAGTAATCGCCAAGAGTTCATAGACCGCCTATAACTCTCCAAGTTACCATATTTACTCATATGACCACGTTTTGAACTTGGATACTTTGACTTGTCCAAAAGCCATGTTTTCAATAGTCGCTATCGAAAACTCAACGTTGAGATTTAATATCCAATTACTTCAAAACATTCATATGATGATATTATACTCTCATTTAATAAATGGAGCCACGATGTCCATATTTATAAATGAAGTCCTCTATCAATTAACAATTGAATATCATCAAACTATCGATGATAGACTATGCTATATAATTGTACTTGTTGACGGTGAAATTTGGATTGCCACGTACTCAACAATTAAATCAATTTAATATGAAGCAAGAAAATTAAGAACACAAGCAAAAGACAAGTTTTACGTGGAAAACCCTTGAATGGGAAAAAACCACGGCGCCCCGAGGGCAGAAGAATAATACTAGGTTTTCGTTGCTTTGTTACACACTCTAATCTTTCACAATTGCTCTCTTTTCTCTCTCTATATTTCTGAACCTCTTCCTCGTGGGATAAGTGGTTCTATTTATACATGTTTACTTAGGGTTTCCCCTTGTTGATTTGCTCTAGGATCCTTCTTTGTCGCGGACTGGGTCTTCTTTCCTTTTTATGATTCCTTGTTGCTTTGGGTCTTCTAAAAGTGTAGGGTTTACTTCTGTATTTTTACCGAATTGGTTCAAGCCCAGTGTGCTGGTCTAGCGAGTACCTTTAGTTTCTGGGTATTGCGTTTCTGGCGAGCATACTTCTATATTCGGCGAGTAGGTTTTTGGGAATCGACAGCCATGCCTTTAACTTCCTTCTGGCCTTTATCCTTCTGACTTGTCAGACTTCTTTCCTTGACCTGGTCAATGAATGACGTGGCAGTCTTTTGTTAGCTCTTTTGATGACGTGTCAAGTTGGCGAACTTATATATACAACAATACCCCCATAAATACTTCGAGCTGGGCGAATGACTTGTTCTTCCCACTTCGTTTGCCTCTGCGAGTAGTATTTATAAGACTTCAGCACTTTTGTGTAACAACTCACTCTTTTTTTTTTTTTTTTTATCCCGCGTTGTTTCACTTAATCGATTCTTCTGGTGCAAGCTTTCAATCTGAACCACATGATTTTAGTGCTTTCATTTGTTTTGTCAGACGAAGGGACATTCTGACTGCTTGGTTGTCCCCGAGATGCCACGTGTCCCTTACTTGGTGGTGGCTGTTGTGGTTGGTCATTGTAGCCGTCATTCTCATTAATTGCATATCATTTACTTGATTTTTTTTTTTTTTTGTTTTTGAATTTCGAAGTTCCCCCTTTTGACGCCTAAACGTTTCTTCTTCTCCTTTTATCTCTTCATATTTCCCTTTAGTTTATTTCCCTACCGTCTTCTTATAACAGAAAGAACAGCTTGGTTTCCTTTGCTTTTGTCTGCCAAATTTCTTTGAGTACCTGCTACAGTCCTTTCCTTGTATTTAATTCCTTTTATTGCCGGACGGTTTCACCGGAATCGACTATTCCTGCTTCTCTGCGTATCCTTCATGAATCTAGGGTTTTCTGGTGAGTTCCCATGGACCCTTCTTTACGTTCCTCTCTTTTTAATCGGATGATGCAAGCCATGGAGCTTGGTGACAAAAACACTGCGGACAAGATCGAATCTCTGATTCGTAATTTTCGTCCGGGTTCTCCGGTGCCAATTTCTGTTTATGTTCCGTCCTCTGAGGATGCTTTTATCCCTAATATTTCTCCTCCATCTTCTGACAGTGATTTTCCCACGATGCCGAGATCTTCTAAGCCAAGCGGGAGCAAACGACGTGCCTCTAGGGCTCCTCGTGGATCCCTTCTGGATGCCCAAACAACCGTTGATTCAGATGTCGATGACCATCAACGAGACAGGCTGAACTTTTCGTTTGATCGCCCGTGCTCCTTTGATACTGAAGTCAACGTGGTTGGCGAGGCGGAGCTCGGCAAGTTCAAGAGTCGCTTCGGGATCCCAGATTCTGTGACCTTGATATTGCCTGGTGACCGAGCGGCGTGGAATCCTCCTGAGAACGCAGTCGCCATTTATGGTGCCATGCTTAGCTGTGGGATCACCCTTCCTCTGCAACCTTTTATCGCTCGGTTCCTCGCGGAGGCAAAAATTGCACCTGCTCAACTTGCCCCGAACAGTTACAGGATCCTCATGTGCCTGGGTTTAATGTGGAAATTGAAAGGTTTCGGATCCCCTACGCCCCGTGAGATTCGCCATTTCTACACCTTGAGGCAGGCTGGCAACAGCGGGACATATTTTCTGCTTTCTTCGCCCGTGGAGAATTGGATTCCAGAGGGTGTATCGAACCCTGGGCAAGTGGAGGTCTCCAGCGATGAGAAGAAGAAAGGCTTTATTTGGGGCTTTCCTTCTTCAAACAAAAGATGGAAAAACAGCTTGTTTTTCGTCGGTGGCGAATGGGGTAGAAATGTGTCCGCCAACAATTGCCTGAGTCTTGCAGCGAGGAAAGTTCCTAGGCATTTTACTTCTCCTGATGCCTGGTCAAAAACAGTCCCTGTTTTGTTGGATGCAGAGATATCTCACCTTGCTACTGCAGCCGTCCTTCCTCTAGATGAAAGGGGCCGATCATTTCTTCTGGACGAGGACAAGATGATCGCAAAAGGGCTATTCCCTAGTCTACCAGCCAGACTTCCTCGCCGTAAGTTTTACTTGCTTTCTTTATGGTTTTCGTGTGTCCATTCGCTAATATTTGGTAGGTTTTTGCAGTGTATGATTTTGACAGAGTTTGTGATCTGCAAGCTCGGGCGGTCAAAAATTTCGAGGCTGCCAGTAAGAGACATGCCGCTGGTTTGGCCAAGGAAGGTGTCGCTAGTCCGGATGGCGGCGACCCTTCGGATGATGAGAATATTGGCGATGTCGATGGGGAGCGGGTCGAGTTGGGGACATCTCCTGTTTGTCCGGATGCTGCTGCGAGTACCCCCGCTGTTACAGATAGTGTGGCTGCGAGTACTGCGGCGAGTACTGCTGCGACAGCTCCAAGCCGTAAGGGAAAGGAGAAAGTGGGGGTTTCGGGGGTGGCTAGTGAGATCCCTATTTTTGACGTGAACGTCCCTGAGACTCCCCTGGATCCTTCAAGCGACCTAAACCCTAGAACTGGTAGAGGTAAGCGTCCAGCGGAGGGCACGCCTGATCGCACTGCTCGGCCCGTAAAGCGGGCGTCAAAGGTCGTGCAATACGTGGTTTCTTCAGATGAAGAGGTCGCCGAGGAACCTGTGCTCGTCGAGGTTCCTTCTGTTGAGACGACCGTCCCTGGGGCTTCTGTTGAGGGACCAAATTTGGCGGAGTCTTCTTTCCCGGAAGGGGCAAGTAGTTTTGGTGCTACCGCCATTCCCCCAACCAGTGCAACTCCTCCTCCAGCAGCTGCGGAAAAACCGAGTTCTTCTTTTGCTGGTCAGCCTGGGTCACCTGGTCGACAAGGGCCAACTGATAAACCTGGGTCGTCTAGACAGGGGGAGGCTGCTGTATCTGGTTCTGGCGTTGCTCATGGAGCTCCTCCCGTTGATCCAGCTGAGGCTGGTGAGGGGGATGAATCTGTCTCCCTCTCGGATTTCACGGCCGCCGAGATTTGTTCTTATCTAATGAATAACAATGTCTATGTCGGCGAGAGTTGGGAGCAGATAAAGAAGGGATCCTGCAACAAGAAAATGGAATTCTTCTTCAACTGCTATTCTCTGGTGAGCTTCTCGCTGTGTTTACGTATTTTCTGTTTAGCGTGTTTCCTGACTTCTGTTTTTCTCTTCTTTTTCTTTTTTCTTTTTAGATGCTGTCTGAGTTGACTGACAACTACAGACGAGGGAATTTTTTGTCGAAGGATTTGAAGCGCCTGCGGGAACAGTCCTCTCTTTCGGAGGCTAAGAAGCTTGAGGCTGAGGAAACCCACGCTCAGCAACTTGCACAACTGAGGGAGTCGGCAGATGGGCACCTTTCAGCCCGATTGGCTGCTGAGGAGAAGCTGGTTGTTGCTGAAGAAGAGATTCGCTTACTGCGAGAGCAACTCTCTGCTAGTCAGGAGTCGTT
This sequence comes from Acer saccharum, assembly GCA_030490815.1. Taxonomy (NCBI): domain Eukaryota; kingdom Viridiplantae; phylum Streptophyta; class Magnoliopsida; order Sapindales; family Sapindaceae; genus Acer; species Acer saccharum. Next base: position 19,103,153 of record CM059867.1, on the reverse strand, counting down.
CGCTGCACGTTTAGAGGTTGAGCGACTAACTGAGGATGCGAAGGAGAAAGCCGAGCGTGAGGCTGCAAATTTGCGCAACCAGTTGGCCTCGCATGAAGTTATTTTGACTGATCTTAAGGCCGTTTTGGAGGTTGAAGCGATTGATCGCTTCAAAAGATCCCCTGCCTATGACGCGCTTTTGCTGCGTGAGTTTGAAAAGGGCATGAGGCAGGCGAAAAAGTTTTTTGCCATGAAGGATCATTCAACCGATAAAGCTCTGCGACGTTTTGACAGGTCTCTTCAGCAGCACATGGCCGATGGTGTGGGCTCGATAAAAGAGCAAATAAAACGATGGCGAGCCCATTGCCGTTATAATAGGACTGACCCTCATCCCATGCATTTGGAGATCCCCAGCAAACGCGCCTTCAACACATATTACTCGGGTCAGAAAGGCAGTTTTTCTGGTTCGGGCGCTGAGCCAGACTTGGGCCCTGTTGCTGGAAGGGATTATGAGCCCTTTATGCCAGAAGAGGATGAGGAAGTCATCTGGCCTTCAGAGGAAGAGATGAAAGATGAGGAGGACAGTGAGAGCCCCCCTACAGCCGGTTGAGGACTGTGAATTTTACTTTTGCTTCATTATTTGTAATTCTTTATTTGTAAATAACCTTTATTAAAGTTATAAACTCTCCTTCGTTCTTTTGTGTTCAGCTGCCTTTGCTGATTTGTTGGCTTCGTTTAACTTTTTCTTTTCACCAAGTTCTTTTTAGCATATTTTATAGCTTTGTCCAGCTGCCTTTGCTGTGTTTTCGGCATACTCAGTGTTTGTCAGGACGTATCCGACCATGCACCAAGTTTTTTAGCATATTTTATAGCTTTTATTCAGCTGCCGTTGCTGTATTTTGGCGTACTCAGTGCTTTGGCAGAATTTACCCGTCCATGCACCAAGTTTTTTAGCATGCTTTTTGTTTGTTCAGCTGCCGTTGCTGTATTTTGGCGTACTCAGTGTTTTGGCAGGTTTTATTCGACCATGCCCTGAGTTTTTATTTCTCGCCAGTTATCGCTGCAGCGAGCATAAAGCTCGTTTTCATGTGATGATAGCTATGTGTGATGGCGAATGCCTTTTGCGTTTAGCGAGTCAGAATCGAAAATCTCTTAGTAATAAATTACTCTTTATTGAATACTTCCTGCAACTTTATTAACACAGTCATAAAGAAAAAATGCTAAAACGAACAACTGCTCTAAGCTAAATGGAAAAATAGAAGGAATTCAAAAGAATCTAACTTGTCCCTTAAGGATAATATATCTTCAAGTACTGCGCATTGCATGGACGGGGTAGCTCGCCAAATCCTTCTCGAGTAATGCGATATGCCCCATGGCCAGCTATCCCCGTAATCTTATAAGGCCCTTCCCATTTGTCTGCGAGTGATCCTGCAGCCTTGTCTCTTGTTCCCGGATTCACCCTCTTCAGTACTAAGTCACCAAGTGTGAACCTCCTTTCACGCACATGCGAGTTGTAATATCTGGCTACCCTCTGTTGGTACGCCGCATTCCTTATTTGTGCGCGCTCTCTTCTTTCTTCTAATTCATCTAGGCCGCACTTTAGCATATCAACGTTGATTTCTGGCTGGAAGAGTTGTACCCTTGGTGAAGAGAATGATGTTTCCACGGGAATAACAGCTTCTGCTCCGTAAGCCATGGAATACGGGGTTTCGCCTGTTGAACCCCTTTCCGTTGTTCGATATGCCCAGAGCACTTGTGGTAACTTATCCGCCCAGCTCCCCTTTTTGGTTGCCAATTTAGCTTTCAGGTTGTGCTTGATGATTTTGTTCACTGCTTCAGTTTGGCCATTCGTCTGTGGATGTGCTGGAGAAGCGTAGTAGTTGTTGATGCCATACTTATCACACAGTTCCCTGAATTTCTTGCCATCAAATTGGGTCCCATTGTCTGTGATGATGGTGTTTGGTATCCCGAATCTGTACAAGATATTTTTCTTCACAAAGCTAATGGTGTTTGCTTCTGTTATATGTACCAATGGCTCGGCTTCTACCCATTTTGTAAAATAATCCACGGCTACTATGGCATGCTTTGCTCCTCCAGTTGCTGTTGGCATTGGGCCGATTAAGTCTATTCCCCACATGGCGAATGGCCAAGGCGAGGTAATACTTTGCAGGAGCTCAGGTGGTTGTCGGATGTTATTGGCGATTTTCTGACATGCTTCACATCTCACTGCCACCCTTTTGGAGTCGGCGAACAGAGTTGGCCAGTAAAAACCCTGTCTCAATGTTTTGTGGGCTAGGCTGGCACCCCCAGCGTGGTTCCCACAATTTCCACTGTGTATGCTTCTTAGGATACCTTCTGCTTCTTCAGGCCCGACACATCTCTGCAGTGCCCTCGAGTATCCCCTTTTGTATAGTTCTCCATTGAGTACCGAGTATCTTGTTGCTCTGTAGTTTAGCCGCCTTGCTTCCAATGGGTCACTCGGAAGTATATCGTTGATGAGATATTCTTTAATTGGCGTGATCCAGCTGTCCCTCTCGCCAAAGACTGCCCCGACTTCCTTTGTTTTAACTATACTCGGCTGCAATAGGCGGATCATAGAGATATTGTTGGGCCAGATGTTGATCGTGGCAGATGCCAGTTTGGCTAAGGCATCAACCTTTTCATTTTCTTCTCTGGGGACGTGGACAATTCTATACTCTTTGAATCTTTCTAACAGCTCCCTTGCTAATTCCAGGTAAGTGATCATGCTTTCTTCTCTCGCCTGGTATTCATCTAGCACCTGATTGACAACAACTTGAGAGTCGCTGAAAATTTCCACCTCGTCTGCTCCTAAGATTGTGCTAATCTTTAAACCTGCTATGAGTGCCTCGTACTCAGCTTGATTGTTGGTGGCTTTGAAGTCAAAACGCAAGGCACATTCGACTGAGTCTCCTTCCGGTGTTGTCAGCACTATACCTGCCCCGCTGCCGTGCGTGTTTGATGAGCCATCAACGAGAAGTTGCCATTTGAATATTTTCTTATTTTGCTCCACCATCATTCTCGCCACCTCCATGCTTGGTTCAGTGAACTCTGCTACGAAGTCTGTCACTGCCTGGGCTTTAATTGCTGTCCTTGGGAGGTATTCTACATCGAATTCACTTAATTCGATCGCCCACTTTGTTAACCGACCTGATACCTCTGGTTTCTACAGGATTAACTTCAGTGGGCAGTTGGTGTATACCCTGATTCTATGAGCCTGGAAATATGGTCTTAGCTTCCTTGCTGCTGTTATTAGGGCGAGTGCCATTTTTTCTGCCGGCGAGTACCTTGTTTCGGCTGGTAACAGTGCCTTGCTGGTGTAGTATACTGGCTTTTGGATTCCATCTTCCTGTCGTACTAGCACGGAACTTGTGGCTGCTTCAGAAACGGATAAGTACATGTACAATGTCTCGGCTGTTTCTGGCTTTGATAGCAGTGGTGCCCGTCCAAGGTAGTCTTTAAAGGCCTGGAAGGCTTTTTCGCAATCCTCATTCCATTCGATCCCCTTTCCCTTCTTTAAAGCTTTGAAAAATGGTAGGCATCGGTCTGTTGATTTGGCTATGAATCTGCTCGGCGATGCTAAGCACCCTGTGAGTTTTTGGACATCTTTCAGAGTCTTTGGCGAGACCATTCTTGCTAGTGCTTGGATTTTTTCAGGGTTCACCTCTATTCCTCTTTGGTTTACTTGATATCCGAGAAACCTCCCAGATGGTACGCCGAATACACATTTTACCGGATTCAACTTCATTCCATACTTGACCAGTACGTCGAACGTTTCCCTCAGGTCATCTGCATGTCTATCTGCGGTAACACTCTTTGTCAGCATATCATCAACATAAACCTCCATGTTTCTCCCTATTTGCCTGGCGAACATCTTGTTGACCAAGCGCTGATAAGTTGCCCCAGCGTTCTTCAGGCCGAATGGCATGACCGTGTAACAATACAGCCCCTGATCTGTGGTGAATGCCGTCTTCTCTTCGTCAGGCCTATGCATCTTTATCTGGTTGTACCCTGAATATGCATCCATGAAACTCAACGTCTCATGTCCGGCTGTTGCATCTACTAACTGGTCAATCCTTGGTAATGGGAAGCTGTCCTTGGGGCAAGCTTTGTTTAGGTCGGTGAAGTCGACGCACATCCTCCATTGATTGTTCTTCTTTTTTACTAAGACTACATTCGCCACCCATTCCGGGTACTTAACTTCTCTGATTGACCCTGCGGCGAGCAACTTTGATACTTCCTCTTTTATCGCTGCACTCCTTTCTGGGTTGAAGCTTCTCCTTTTCTGTACTACCGGTTTGCATTTCTCATTCACAGCCAGGCTGTGAGAAATTGTGCTTCTATCAATCCCTGGCATGTCTTCGTGGCACCAAGCGAAAATCCCCCTATATTCTTTCAACAAGTTCGTCACATCTTTTTTAACCTGTTCAGTCAGCCTTGCTCCGATCTTCACTGTTTTATCTGGTTCCGCTTCATCTAGAATAATCGACTCAGTCGGTTCTTCCTTTTCTCTGCTTGTTTTGTCTCTTGGATCCAGTTCGAAGTTTTCCGGATTATCTTCCTGTATTTCTGTGTCTACTTCGAATATGTTCAAAGTTTCCATCCCTGTTTTATCTTTGAAGATTGACAGGTTGGCGCGGCGAGCCATCTCCTGCGACCCCTTCAATTCTCCGACGCCGAATTCTATAGGGAACTTTATTTTCAGTGCATGGGTTGAAGTTACAGCTCGAGCTTTGTTAAGAAACGGTCGGCCAAGTAGAGCATTATACGGCCAATTATGGATGTCAACCACGACAAAGTCCAACAAGATTGTTCGCCGGCATGGTGCTGTTCCAAATCTTACCGGTAGTTTCACTGTTCCTAACGACCTAACCTCTGCGCCACCAAATCCTTTTAACGGTACATGGAATGGTTCAAGATCTTTCCTGTCCAGCCGCAACTCATCATACACTCTGGCACTTAAAATATCAGCCGAACTCCCATTGTCAATCATCACTCGAAGGACATCCCTATGGGCTATTCGAACTCCCACGACAATTGCATCATTAGGTTTTGCATCAATCCCGTCTGAGTCTTCGGCTGTAAATGTTATGGGATCATGTCCTTCTCTCCCCTTCTTGGGGTTTCTCTGCACAGAATTGACTTCCATGCTCCTGCCTTCATACGTTACTTCTCGAACTTCCGACATCCTTTCTCGATTGCTCCTCCCAGTGTGAGGTCCGCCGAAAATAGTGTTTATGGCTGCGTTAGGACTGTTCCTCCTTGGACTCTTCCTTTCTTGCCCGTTTCCTTGGCGGCTATCTTGGCGACCCCCGTGCTTGTCCCCTTTCAAGGCAAAGTCCTTCAGGTGCCCATCTCTGATCAGGCTTTCGATGTGATCGCGCAACTGGAAACACTTTGAAGTTTCATGTCCATGATCTTTATGGAATCGACAGTACTTAGTTGTATCTCTCCTTGCATTCGCTGATTGCTGTCGGGGGTATTTGGCGAGTCCCTTGTCTTCTACCACAGACAATATCTCCTCCTGGTCGCCATTTAAAGGGGTGTAATGGTTGTACCTTCCTCGAAACTTATTGGCTCGAGTGTTTCCCCTGCTCTCTCTTGAATATCCCTTTTGGCCCTTCTCATCCTTCTGGCGATCGCGTGATTGCATCTTTTTGTCGTCCTTATGGTCTGTTTTCAAGTTAGGCTTGTGCCCATGCACGTAGCTACCCCCTTGTGCTACTTCTTCTTCCTCTGCCAGTGCATAGTCGCCAGCTATTTCCATCATCTCCTCGTAAGTTTTAGGTCTATCCCTTCGCAGGTCAAAGGATAATCGTCCACTCTGTAGCCCATTGGTGAAAGCGGCGATTACAGCTACATCACTGGCATCCTCAATTTGAGCTACTTCCTTCCCGAACCTGGCCAGATACTTCTTGATTGACTCGTTATGTTCCTGTTTCAAGTTCGACAGATGGGAGAGTGACTTTCTTCTTTGGACACTTCCCATGAACTGCCTTATGAATGCCTTGCTGAGGTTTGAGAAGCTGCTTATGGTTCCGGGTGGAAGCCTTCCGAACCATCTAGAGGCGAGGTCACCGAATGTTTGCGGGAAGGTGAGACACAACAACCCATCATTGGATGAATACTGGGCCATGATATTGCGGAATCGGCGAACATGTTCTTTTGGATCCCTGTTCTCCTTATACTGCTCAATAGTTGGCATTCTAAATCTGTCTGGAAATTGGGTGCGAGCAATAGATTCGACGAATGGGCTATCTGACTCATCATCCGAGGATACATTACGACCATACCTTCGTGCCATTGCTGAAACCTTTCTTGATAGCTCTTGTAAGGTGACATCTCGCTGACCAGTTGGTTCTCCTGCTGGATCGAGCCTACTCTTGATTGTCATTCTACCATGATTGCCTCTCTCATCTGGGCTTCTTCGATCTTCAGTGCTTTCGGATCTTCTCCGCTTCGTTCTTTTAGATCGCAACTCCCTTCACGGACGAGGACTCTTGTCCTCGGATGAGATGGACCGGTGTCTCCGTCGGTTTCGCTGGTATGTGTCGCTGGAATTGACCCCATGTGTTCGCACCTGGTCTCGTTCCTCCCTGGATTCCTCATTCATCACACCTTTTCCCTTCCTTTGTTTTCTCCTCTCGAAATCCTCAATGTGGTCTTGGGGGGTCTCCTCGGTGGATTGTCTTGCTTGAGTATCGGGAATTGTGATATGAACTTCTGACCGCAGCCTTCCGGGTGGATGGGTTCCAGGGGTGTTTAACTCATAAGGAGATGAGACTCCTAACCCTATGGGAAGCGAAAGTCCTATTTTGCTGGCTTCGCTAATTAGGTTTACCAATGCGGCTTGGAAGTGCTGTAAAATCCCGGGATCAGCCGCTCTAGTTCCTGGCGTTGCTGCTGACTGCTCCCCAACTGTCACTGCCCTGTCTCCCGTTGGCGCAGCTGGTTCAACAACTAAATCTCCACTGGAGTTACCATCTCTGTCGCTGTCGTTGTTCATGCTGTCTGATTCGCAAGGGTCCCTCGAAGTTTTCTGTTTAAAAGCCCCCTCCTTCTAGCGCCAATTGTTGACGGTGAAATTTGGATTGCCACGTACTCAACAATTAAATCAATTTAATATGAAGCAAGAAAATTAAGAACACAAGCAAAAGACAAGTTTTACGTGGAAAACCCTTGAATGGGAAAAAACCACGGCGCCCCTGAGGGCAGAAGAATAATACTAGGTTTTCGTTGCTTTGTTACACACTCTAATCTTTCACAATTGCTCTCTTTTCTCTCTCTATATTTCTGAACCTCTTCCTCGTGGGATAAGTGGTTCTATTTATACATGTTTACTTAGGGTTTCCCCTTGTTGATTTGCTCTAGGATCCTTCATTGTCGCGGACTGGGTCTTCTTTCCTTTTTATGATTCCTTGTTGCTTTGGGTCTTCTAAAAGTGTAGGGTTTACTTCTGTATTTTTACCGAATTGGTTCAAGCCCAGTGTGCTGGTCCAGCGAGTACCTTTAGTTTCTGGGTATTGCGTTTCTGGCGAGCATACTTCTATATTCGGCGAGTAGGTTTTTGGGAATCAGCAGCCATGCCTTTAACTTCCTTCTGGCCTTTATCCTTCTGACTTGTCAGACTCCTTTCCTTGACCTGGTCAATGAATGACGTGGCAGTCTTTTGTTAGCTCTTTTGATGACGTGTCAAGTTGGCGAACTTATATATACAACAGTACTCATTGATAACTCAAATGATACCACTTGCAACCATAAGACCATCATTTATCTCAAGATTAAGATAGACTCTCCGATTGTCCTGATAATGAAAAGACTATTATCTATTGACGGTTCTAGATAAAGCTTTTCATTGTGATCCAGTTTAATACACCCAGTGCATTAGATTCTTTTACTCGAAGACCCTTCGATGATTTTAGACTCATCATAACTCATTTGATCCCACTCAAATGCTAGCAAAAGAATTCTACAACTTTAACAAGGTAAAGGTACCCAACCTTCAACTTAAGTTGTGAACATTATTCAAGACTAACTAAAGAATTGTGTTTTCCTCATACATATCCAGATGTACGAACAATTCTTCTTTTCTCATAGTCTTTAGACCTTATGATTATTTACTTTGACAATTATAATATTAAACTATAAGTGTTATAAGATTTGTTAAACCAGAAATCACTTTATTAATATGAAAAGATTGTCAATTACAATATTACACTCTTGCTATTGAGCATAATCCTAACAAAAGTAACCTCCTGTCGTAATTTCTTCTTCCTCGACTAAGGCATAACCCTCAGCCATGTCTGTAAGGATTCCCGTTTTGTTGATTGACTTATTTCGTGGACAAACCACATGTTGGGGTTTGAATGTAAGGGTAGTCTAAGTGTTTAAGGTTGAAGATCAAAGGCCCTTCCATGACCTCAAGATATAAGCACTCCAAAGGTATAATCTCTTGTGCATGGTTTTCTTTGAAGAGACTTAGTAGCACACACACACTTAGCATTCTTGCTATGATTGCATATATGCTTACTTTTGTGTGCATTCTCTTCACATGTCACATTCCACACTTGCACCTTATTGTTGTATGATGTTGTGTGTATATGTGCTTTATAATTCGTTTCTCGACATTGTTCAGAAACGTCCGCGCTTGCACTTATGAGTGCTAGGTTTCGCGCGAAGACCGTCTATGGAGAATGCCCTTGACTTCTCCTTGGTCTTTGTGAAGAGTTTGGGGAAGATAGAAGCGTCACCAGTGCAAACTCCTAGGAAGAAGTTGGAACTAGGACAATGTTCGAAAAGTGCACAAGTGAAGGTTGTGAAAACAAGACAACCCCAAGCTCAACGGATTAGAGCCTCTCGAGTCAACTCTCCTCAACAAATGACTCACTATGTGAAGAGGCAAAACATGCTACCTCATCCAAGGAGGCAACCCATTCCGGTTCAACCACATAGAAAACATGAACCGACTCAACACCAAAGGAGACATCAAATGCATGATGAGTCTCCAATGACTTCACGAGGTCATGGTATGAATTCTTACTTTGTACCAACTTGTCATTATTGTGGTGTTTATGGGCATACTAGGCCTAAGTGCTTTAAGTACATTAAGCAATGTAGGATTAATAGCATGATAGAGAAAAAGAGGCTAAGAAAAGCCCATTTGCATGAGCCTAGGAAATCTCTTGTCATTAATCCTAGGTTAGTGAATGACATGCAACACCTAACCACTAAGACCAAAAAAGTCATATCTATGTGGATAAGGAAAAATGAACCCGCTTGCTACGAGACTAACAAGTCTCAAATAGGTTCATCCAAGTCAAATGGACTTGGTAGGTCCATAGGACCTAATCGCCTTCATTGATGAAGGTTGATTCTAACCCCATATGGGGAACTCAAGCAAAGAGAGCTATTTTTGCATTATTGTCACTTGCAAAAATTTTGAAATATCTTATGCTTCTCTTTTTTGTTGCTTGAGTAAGCTTGGTTGCGCATATGTATATATATTTTCAATTCAATAAGTGTGAACCTTGCTTGTTTACAATCCATGTCATATTTATGTTCAAACATGCATTTTGGACTAGGAGATTTTCATAGGAAGTATGATATGAATGACCTTTAGTTATCTCCATGACATGATGATTCTTTAATAACATGCTAATGTCTTATGAAAAGCATGAAATTCATTCATGCTAAAATGAAAAAGCATGAATTGATGATTGCGTTTTTAAATGCAAAAACTTGTGTGAAAAAGCTAATGAGACTCAAATGAAAAAAGGATCTTGCATCCATTCAAGGATTTTACAATCCAAATGTCTCTCTTTCTTTATTGGTTGAACATGTCTACTATCATACGGATATCTTATCCGGAAAAATCAAATAGGGTGCAAAGTTGCTCATGACATGTTTAGCTTTTAAAGTTGGATATAGTTGTTCTTAAATTGAAATCAATGAAATTTCTATATCCTTGCTTCTCTCATGACAATGGTGAAATTGGTTTGAATTCCTATTAGAAACCTTTGTCATTTGCTTTGCCAAATACCATGATATTTTGGACTTGAATGCTACATGTCTTTTATGCAAAGCATTTTTGTTTCACACATTTTTATTCTAATAAATCTCCTTGTTTCTCTCCAATAAATTGAGATTGCGTAAAGTGACTTATATTGATTATGCAAATACTAGAATGCTACTATCTCTCTTTGCCTTGAGTGACCCGGTTGGGGACTACTCCTTTGCCTATATCATGACAAAAAGGGGGCGTAGGATGTATTAGGATGTGGTAAGGGGAGGTGCAAATTGTTGTAGCTTTTGTGCACATTGGGGAGAATATATATTGAGGGGGAGTAACCCTTTGAGGGGGAGCATTGCATACACAAACATTACATGATGTTGTGCTTAATTTTTTAATTTGCAAATGCTTGTTGTTATCTCACTTGATTCATCTCACATTTTCTTGTTTTGGAAAGTTTAGAAACCTTGTTTCAGGGAATGACTGTTCTACAAGAGATTGAAGACTTCAAGATTTATTTATATATATCTCTTTGTATTGTAGAAAATCTTTATTGACCCATAGGTTTATTTTGTTGTGAGGAATCAATGTGAGTGGTGGTTTTGTCACGAAATAGCCAAAGGGGGAGATTGTAAGGATTCCCGTTTTGTTGATTGGCTTATTTCGTGGACAAACCACATGTTGGGGTTTGAATGTAAGGGTAGTCTAAGTGTTTAAGGTTGAAGATCAAAGGCCCTTCCATGACCTCAAGATACAAGCACTCCAAAGGTATAATCTCTTGTGCTTGGTTTTCTTTGAAGAGACTTAGTAGCACACACACACTTAGCATTCTTGCTATGATTGCATATATGCTTACTTTTGTGTGCATTCTCTTCACATGTCACATTCCACACTTGCACCTTATTGTTGTATGATGTTGTGTGTATATGTGCTTTATAATTCGTTTCTCGACATTGTTCGGAAACGTCCGCGCTTGCACTTATGAGTGCTTGGTTTCGCGCGAAGACCGTCTATGGAGAATGCCCTTGACTTCTCCTTGGTTTTCACCTCTGTTGGTGATCGGCGGTTATTATCGGCGGCCTGGCCACCGAACGAAACAGCCGTTTCAGACCGAGAGATTAAATCAATCAGGTCTGATTCGGCGGTTGAAACGGCAGTCACGAAACCGCTGAATGGAACCGCCGTTTTTCCCCTGTTTCTCTCGGGACAAATTCGACGGTCAATAACGGCGGCCTGGCCGCCGTTTGAAACCGCCAATTGGTGCGTTTCAGGGGCAAACTTGTCTTTTCACATGCCCATTTCTTGATGTCTATAAATATCTAACTTTCTCATTATCTGAATCAGTTCTTAGTGATCTTAGAACCCTAAACTTTCAAGAGAGATTTTTGAGAAAAAATCAAATCAAGAACTCATTTTTAACCACTCAAATCAAACCACTTTTGCATCAAATTTCATATTTGATCTTCTATGCCTCCATAGAATTGATCCATGCATGGTTTTGAATCATCACATCTTATTTGGTATGTTCTTCACTAATTTCATATCTCTTTAGTGTTTTCCATATTAATACATCTCTTTAATCACTTGTATGCTTTTGATTATATGCTAGATACAAGTTAGAGATTATTTGTGATGAAAATGATTGGGTGTTGTATTGTGATAGTTAATTAGGTTTTTAATTAATCTTGATTAGCTAAGCTATTTGACATGTCATCTAGCCATTTATATCTAGGATTGTTTTAATTGCATAATCATTATCCTAGATAAGCATATAGAGTAGCCTAGCTCTAATTTGCATTTTGAATATTTATACATATTCACTTAGGTTGTTTCTCTTCATTGAGAAGTAAGTCTTGGGGCTAAGAGTGCTTAGGACTCAAGCAAATTGGAATAGGGTTGCTAATAAAGGCCCACGGGGTAGAAGTGAGGGGTTACAGACCAGAGTGTTAGACGAGGTCTACATAGGTTGTAAACTTCATTTCAATTAGTGATTTCGAGTTCCGAATGTGGCGCACTAAACAGCCCGTGGTTTTTCCCAGTGGTTAGGTTTCCACGTATATATCTTGTGTTATTTAAATTCCGCACATATTACACTTGATATATTATTTTGACTAGTTAGGGGCATTTTCGTCAAATTAACTTCACACGGAAAATTGGGTAATATTTGATAAAATCTATTCACCCCCCCCCCCCCCCCCTCCTAGCTTTATATTATACACATCGCGTATTAGTTTCAATGTCCATCATGTCGGCATAACTGGTTAGGCGAGCTCTTCTTAAATCAAAGGATAGCTGGCCGTTCTGAAGGTTGTTGATGAATGCTGCAATGATGGCTTCATCGTTCGCACTCCCGATCTCTGATATTTCCTAATCGAACCTTCCCAAGTATTTCTTCAGCGACTTGTCTTTTCCTTGCTTGAGTTGAGACAAGTGAGCAACTGACTTCTTCCTGTGTACATTCCCGAGGAACTGCCTTGAAAAAGCTTTGCTCAGTTCGTTGAAGCTGCTTATGCTTGCTGCTGGCAATCTACCGAACCACCAAGAACCCAGATCCCCAAGAGTCTGTGGAAAGTTCAAGCATAGCAAGGCGTCATTGTGGACGTATTGGGCCATGGCGCTCCTATACCTCCGGACATGTTCTTTTGGATCGGTATCTTTCTTGAACTGCTCTACGTGTGGCATCCTGAACCTCTCTCGGAAGGGCATCCTTAGAACTCCATTGGTGAAAGGGCTGTCGGATTCGTCATTCGACAGTTCATTACACCCGTACCGCCTGACCAAAGCATCCATCTGTCAACGATTGTTTTGCACCTCCCGGGTCAGGCTCTATATGAGTATGTCTCTATCTCCTTCTGGTTCCCCCATCGCATTGAAATTTTGACTGATGGTCAACTTCTGGCCTCTCTCCTCCGGTTCCTGCTCCCTGTGTTCTCGGTTTAGGCCATGTAATCGAATTGTGCCCCTCTGGCGTTTGTGACGATAATACTACTCACTCTCCCCTGAGGACGATGACCGATCTCTCCGGTGAATACGCTTCTTGGGTTGGTCCCGACTCCGCCCCATTCGATCTAGATCATACCTTCTATCGGAATAACCTTCTATCGGAATAACCTTCCTCTCTACGCTCCCGGCTACCCCTGGCTTGCCTTTTGGACAAAATCTCTAACCTGTCTGTAGGGTCTCGGCTTGCTTTTAAAGGCGCGTCAGGTGTTGGTATCACCACCGTGGAGTGCAATCTTGTTGTTTGTTGTTGATTTGGAGTGGACAGATTGTGGGGTAAAGTCAAACCCTCCGTAGTGAAAAGATCAACTCCTTGCCTTGCTGCGTCAAATATGAGTTGCTGCAGAGAGGCACAGAATCATTGCACGATTTCCTCATTAGTTGGAGGGAAATGCTGGATACCAGCCAAGGCAGTTGATTGGTCTGTAGTTGCTAAAGTCACATCTGCAGTATTGAGGGTGGGGTCATCCTCCAACTCGTTAATTGGTAATCCTTGACTGTATCGGGAATCGCTACCATCTCCTTCGCCAGCCATTGTTTCACAAGTTTTTTATTTCTCCCCTCTAGCGCCAATTGTTGATGGTGATTTTTCGTAGTCACTCAACCAACGATTTGATATCAGTTTTATGAATGAGAATAATTGAATTTAACACAACAAAGTATTAGCAATGATGAACAAAAATACATGGTAAAACTCCGACGGTCGAAGAAACATCCACGGGTTGTTGCCTAAGCAACGAAGTCAAATCCACTATAAAAACCGTTATTGAATACACACTCTGATCTCTCCTCTCAATTCTCATGTACCCCTTATTTGTGTTTTACAGGGGTATTTATACATAGTTATCTAGGGTTTGTGGGTATCACTAGGGTTTTGTGTCGTGGTGCCCAAGTTCTGGGAGTTTTCTCAGTCCTAAAAGGACTTGCTTTCCTATTTGGGTGTAGTGTATCTTCTGGTTTGGCTGAGTCCTAATTTGGATAGGATTCTTATTCCTTTTTTCATGGGAAACCTGTTTGTTTCCTTGCTGGGTTCTGAGTAGATGCACTGTAGCTTATTGTAGAGGTGCTAGTTGCTGATTCTACCCACATGTTTGGGGAGTGAATTTCAGCAACTATCTTTCTAGTTGAACCCCGAGTATGCCCGAGTATGACCGAGTAGACTATGTTGCCCAGCCGATTTCCTTGGTCTGTGGTTGGGTTTCCTTGGGTTTTGGCTACTCATGTTGATTTCCCTTTACTTCTGCTTACGTGGCCTCTTATGGTGGTGACGTGCCTTTTACAACTATTTTTACCTATAACATGACTTAAGAGAGAAAACCAAAACTAACCATTGGAATTATTAAACTTTTGTTAGTAACCACTTTTGAAACTTTAATTGTTAATAACCATTTTTTAAAAAAAAATTTCAATGTATGTCCATAAATTACCAGAGTACCCCTAAAAATAGTTTTTTTTTTTTAAACCTCGAAGCAAACTTGAAATCACAACTAAATTGAAATGTCCAAACTTGAAATCTGGACTAAATTGAAATTTTCCCCTTCTTCTTCCTCAAATTAGGTTTATGTTTTTTTGTTTTTCTTTTTATTTTGCAGACCACATCGCCATCCCGTCGTCGTCGCCATCCTATCGCCCATCCTGTTGTCGTCGTCGTCATCATCACAGCGCCAAGCAGCGGTCAGCGATGATCGCCGCCTAGAGGAAGAAGAAGAAGAAGAAGACGATGGCGCCAAGTCGCGACAGTGCCAAGCAACGACGGCAACGCACGATGTCGGTGACGATTTGTAGACGCCGACGTTGATTTACAGGCGAGAGAGAGATCGGAGAGGGAGAGAGAGAGAGAGAGAGAGAGAGAGAGAGAGAGAGAGAGAGAGAGTAGAGGAGAGAGAAAGAAAAGAGAGGAAGAAGAGAGAGTGTGTGTTTGGGATGGTTTTTATATGAGGGTATTCAAGTAATTTTACAAAAACATGGTTATTAACAATTAAAATTTCGTTTGTGGTTACAAACAAAATTTCCATGTTTAGAGTAGTCATTTCTGGCAATTTCCACTTAACTTTATACCCATGCTTAATGGGACCAACTTTAAGGATTGGAAGGAGAACATACTTATTGTTCTCGGCTGCATGGATCTGGACCTTGCACTTCAGATTGAGCAGCCCATTTCTCTTACAGATGCAAGTTCTTTTGATGACAGGAAGAACTTTGAGAAGTGGGATCGCTCAAATTGCATGAGTCTTATGATCAGCAAACGCGGCATTCTGGAGGCACTTAGGGGTGCAGTATCTAAAAAGACAACCAAAGCCAAAGAGTTCCTAGCCGAAATTGAAAAGCGTTTTGTGAAAAACGATAAGGCAAAAATAAGCACGCTTTTGCAAAGCTTGATTTCTATGAAGTACAAAGGCAAGGGGAACATAAGGAAATATATTATGGAAATGTCTCATATTGCTTTTAAGCTTAAGGTAAGGGCAAAAAGAGAAAGAATAATGAAGCACTCAAAACAGCAGCTTATATTCTGAATCGAGTGCCAACTAAAGCAGTTGCGAAAACACCTTATGAGCTTTAGATAGGTAGAAAGCCTAGTCTAAAGCATATTCGCATTTGGGGATGTCCTGTTGAGGCAAGGCCTTATAGGCTACATAAAAAGAAATTGGACTCCAAAACTGTGAGCAGCTATTTCATTGGCTACTCTGAGCGATCTAGGGGCTATAAGTTTTATGATCCCACACTTAGGTCAATTTTTGAGACGGGAACTGCAACATTTTTTTTGTTTAAGGATGTTGAGTTTGGGGGGGGGGGGGGGGGGGGGGGGGGGGGGGGGGGGGGTGAAATAAGGTTAGAGACATTGTCTTTGAGGAGGAATCGGTTTCGATTCCCACTATCATTTTTTACAATGTGCAGGTTTCTATACTTGTCATTGATCAAGAAGGGAATCCGAATCCTCAACCAGACAATGTTGATCAACCTCTCATTCAAGATGAGGTAATTATTCCTGAGGAACAAACTCAGCAACCTCAAGAACCAGTGCCATTAAAGCGATCCACTAGAGAAAGGAGAAATGCTATTCCAGGCGATTTTTTCGTATTTCTCCAAGAACATGAGGAAGACATTGGAATGGTGGAAGATGATCCAATCAACCTCTATCAAGCCATGCAGGGTTCCAACTCTCAAAAGTAGATTGATGGCATGAATAAGGAGTATAAGTCTATGCAAGACAATAAGGTTTGGGAACTTGTCCCATTGCTAGAAGATGCGAAGCCCATTGGTTGTAAATGGATTTTTTAAAACAAAAAGGGATTCGAAAGGTAATGTGGAGAGGTATAAGGCTCGTCTTGTAGCTAAAGGCTTTACCTAAAAGGAAGAGATTGACTTTAAAGAGACTTTCTCTTCGGTTTCAACGAAAGACTCTTTTAGGACAATCATGACACTTGTTGCACATTTTGACCTTGAGCTTCATCAGATGGATGTCAAGACAGTATTTCTCAAGGGTGACATTGACGAAACAATTTATATGGTGCAACAACAACAAAACTTTGAGTCGGGAGACCCAAAGAATATGGTTTGCAAATTGACAAAATCCATCTATGGACTCAAGCAAGCTTTCCGTCAGTGGTACTACAAGTTTCATCAAGTGATTATCTCGTTTGGTTTTGAGATAAACGCTATTAATAATTATGTGTATCACAAATTCAGTGGGAGTAAACACATATTCCTAGTTTTGTATGTCGATGACATACTGCTTGCCATAAATGATATAGGCATGTTGCACGAAACCAAAAGATTTCTATCAAAGAATTTTGAGATGAAAGATCTTGGTAACGCCTCTTTTATATTAGAGATCTAGATACAACGAGATCGGTCTCAGAGTATTCTTGGATTATCACAAAGGAGCTATATCGATAAAGTGCTCAAAATGTTTGACATACAGAATAACAAACCAGATGACACCCTTGTCGCTAAGGGAAACAAGTTCAGTCTCAATCTATGCCCTAAAAATACCCTTGAAGTTAAGGAAATGCAAAAGATTCCGTATGCATCAGTTGTAGGGAGTCTAATGTATGCTCAAGTGTGTACGCGTCCGGATATTGTGTACATTGTTGGTATGTTAGGCAGATATTTAAGTAAACTTGGGATGGATCATTGGAAAGCAGCCAAACGGGTTATGAGGTATTTGCATAGAAAAAAAGATCACATGCTCACATATAGAAGATCGGATCAGTTGGAGATCATAGGGTATTCCAACTCCGATTATGCTGGATGCCAAGACAGTAGGAGATCTATATCAAGCTACATATATATGTTGGTTGGTGGAGCTATTTCTTGGAGGAGTGCCAAACAGACACTCATAGCTTCTTCCACCATGGCAGTAGATTTTGTAGCATGCTATGAGGCATCCAATCATGGGATATGGATGCGGAATTTTATCACTGGGCTGCTCATTTTGGAGGTATTGAAAGACGACTCAAACTATATTGTGACAATAAGTCAACAGTGTTATATTTCAACAACATAAGCTCATCTAGGTCAAAGCATATTGACATTAAGTTCTTAGTTTTGAAGGAGAGAGTGTAGAGTGAACATATATCCATAGAGCACATTAGGACAAACTCCATGATAGCGGATCCGCTTACAAAGGGATTAACACCCAAGGTCTTTTATGAGCACTCATATGGGTGTTATTTTGTGTAAGGATATCACATTATAGTGGGAGTTTGTATTATTTTGTATTTTATTGTTTTATGTTTGATTTTGGACATATTTATGCATTTTGATATTTTTTTTTTATCAGAAATAAAGTATTCAGTTCATTTCACTATATTACATTGTGTTAAGTATTGATCTCACTAAGGAATAAAGTAGGACCAGTTGGAAATAGACATGTATAGATCACATTACATGTAATTTCCATGTTACGCATCCATGATTGATCTATGTCATTTGGTTATGTTGGTGTATGTGACCATTGATGGGTTTAGGCACGCTAAATGCGACGAAAACCGCTTTGATCCTATAACGACATAATCAATGGACGGGATTGTTCGGATATACCCTAAAATTGTGATAGCAAAATTTTGGAGATCATAAAGTCATACACATTATGTGGCCCAGTGGGAGATTGTTGAAAAATTCCATCATGTGGGGCCACACATGTAAATATTAAATGTGTTGTGCTATCTTTGGTTAAGCCTAAATTAAAGTGATCTAATTAAGATTTAAAGTTTTAAGGCTTAAGGGTATAATTGTCATGGAATTAATGTGTAGATACCAGAGTACTATATCTAATTTGATGAGAGCCAAATTAGAAATAGTAAAACCTATAATAATCTGATTGTTATATATTAGGGTTATGGTCCCCAAATTACATGATACTTTTTGGCTTGTTTGTATCCCCATCATCAGAACAAGAGAGAACACTTTAGGGTTCACAAAGATCGTGATAATTTGGAAGATCACAATTCGTCCTCCAACCTCCGGCAATGGATTCAGGTACGCTTCCGCTTTCTCTTATCTCCTTTTTCTCTTGAATTGACATGGGTTAGTAATATGTATTTAGGGTTTGATTAAATCATGATATAGAAACATGTTTAGGTTAAACTATGGATGTACTGTGTCCCTATGCATGTTAGATTCGGTATTAATCAATTCCTTACACTTGATTCATAGCTTATAATCAAATTAAATTGGAATCGAGACCTTCAAGTTCTGATTTAATTAAATTGGAATCAAGAACTTCAGGTTCTGATTAATTATATGGGAATTCAAAACTTTAGGTTCTGATTAATTATATTGGAATCGAAAACCTCGTATTTTGATTAATTATATTTGAAATATGGAAATTTGGGTTATGATTAATTAAATTGGAATGCTGAACTTCGGGTTCCAATTAATTAAATTGGAATACAAAACTTCGGGTTCTGATTGATTAACTTGGAATCTAGAACTTCAGGTTCTGATTAATTAAATTGAAATACAGAACTTAAGGTCCTGATTCAATTAATTTTCAAAACATTGGATCAATAACTATGTTTGCAGAACTTCGAGTTCCGATTAAAATTGGGATCTATATGATCAAACATATAATGATAATAATAATAATAATAATTTCTTCAATAAACTAATTTAATGAAATATGAAAAGATGATGAAATACAAAACTAGATAATTGTCGAATAATAAAAATTGGAAAAACAAAAACAAAAATTACAGGATCTATACGACCCCACTCATATATAGATGATATATAAACAAGTAATGTTGAAATTAACCACCATGCAATTTTAACAGAGTGATTAATTCATATTCAAATCCTTACAAAGCATGGATTTGCTTTCTTTTTTTCCTTTTCTTGATCTCTTTATATTTATTTAGATCTAATTTAGAACTTCAAGTTCTAAATAATTTTCTCATATCAAAAATTGTTTTAGGTTCTAAATAAATTTCTCGAATCTAAAACTTTTGGTTTTGATTTTTCGAATCAAGAACTTATGGTTAAGATTTTTGGATCAAGAACTTCTGGTTCTTTTTTTTTTTTTTTTTTTTTAATCAAGAACTTTTGGTTCTTTTTTTTCGAATTAAGAATTTCTAATTCTGATTATTTATTTATTTATTTATTTTAACGTTTGCAAACTTCTGGTTGCTAAATAAATGTTCCATCCTTTTTCTTTGAAAAAAGATTCAGGTATAAAATTATGGAACCATAAATAAGTTCATGGATATTAATCTTACTTTCAGATGCGGAAGATCCAAATTAATGGCAAAATCCACAGATAATACTCATAATATTAATCGAATCAAAATAGTAGAGAAACAAGTTATATAAATGAATTCTTCTCTTTACCATACTGCTTATATGAATGATCAAAATTGAATTTAACCACAACTGCAATGTCAGCATAGGTATTAATATGAATCCTTATAAAATATGGATTCGTTTGATCTCTTTGTAATTATTAAGATCTTTTCAAAATATATATTAGAACTTCATATTCTAAATATTTTTCAAATCTAATCAAGCACTTTTGGTTATGATTTTTGGATCAAGAACTTTAGGTTTTTTTTTTTATTCTTCGAATCAAGAACTCAATGTTCCGATTTTCCTAATCAAGAACTTCTAGTTTCGATTTTCGAATGCAATCTTCTTGTTGCAAACCTTTATTATTAATAATAAGAAAGGAAGTAGAAGAGATCAAATAATAAAAGAAAAACATTTGTGTTGATAACATGTTATAAATCAAAGTATAGAAAGCTAGTAATACTAACCGAAAAGAAAACGAATGAGAGCAAACCAATTCTATTAGTTTATTTCTCTGTGTATTTTGAATACTTACACAATAAGCCTATATATAGATATAGGGAGAATTGAATCTACAATAAAATAGGAAATAAGATCGGAAATGAGATCAAGAGAATTAATTATGAATTATTCTCTAGATAGTGAAAGTAGATTATTTCACAATAAAGTTATATTTGTAGTACACATATACGTTGTCTCTGTAAATGTTTAAATGACAACACAATTATTATTTTTTTTTTTAAAAGAATTAACTCCAAAACTAGTCAAAGACTCTGTGGTGTAAAACAAATAAAAACTCCTTAATATATATATATACTTTTTGAACGGGTAAAATTGGCTTTTGTTATATGGCTATTTTTAGCCTCCAAGACAATATGTAAATGACTATTTATATTTTCAAGATATATAAAATTGTTGGGGAAAATTTATAAGGAATTTGATTTGATTAATACTGAATCTAATATGCATAAGCACATAACTAATCCAATCTTTTGACCTAAACATGTTTTTAAATCATGCTTTAATCAAACCCTAAATACATGTTACTAACCCATGTCAATTCAAGAGAAAGGGGAGATAGGAGAAAGCGGAAGCGTACCTGAATCCATTGCCGGAAATTGGTGGATAGGTTGAGATCTTCCAAATTATCACAATCCTTGGGACACCCAAAAGTGTTCTCTTGTTCTGGTGATGGGAATACAGACAAGCCAAAACGGCATCGTGTAATTTGGGGACCATAACCCTAAATATAATAATCAGATTATTATATGTTTTGTTATTTCTAATTTGGCCCCTCATCAAATTAGAAATAGTACTTTGGTATCTACACATTAACTCCAAGACAATTATACCCTTAAGCCTTAAAACTTTAAATCTTAATTAGACCACTTTAATTTAGGCTTAACCCAAGATAGTATAACACATTTAATATTTACATGTGTGGCCCCAATGATGGAATTTTCCAACAAAATTACCCAATTCTTTGTTGGGGAATATTATCAAGTTCACATTCACAGTCCAAGATAATTTAGTATGCGCTTATCAATAAAATCCCACGAGATTCCAATTAGACATAAACAAGTCACCAGGTGTTGTTCATCAATGTACAATATAAAATTTAATAAAGGGAATTAAGAGTGAATAAATCATTTAAATCCGAACAAAATGAGGTTGGTTTAGCCCTGATGTAGCCTCTGATGTTCTCATGTAGATGACATAGTAGTAGTAATTGGTGACATTTCTAAGTATATTCAGAAACTTATCCAGCTTCTGAACAAAAAATTTGCCGCTATTTTTTTTTTTTTTTTTTTAAATAAATTTGCCGCTAATTTATTTGCAGCAAAGATACCTATTGTGGTGTAAATAAAATATCATTTGCTTTTTAAACGTTTGTATTAATTGGTGCAATAAATATTAATAAGTAAAATTGATTTTATTTATTTATTTTAAAGTATTACACTATTACATAAACTTGGGGTTTTTTAAGGAAGGGCGAGGATTCGAACTCGTAACCTTATGGATTAAGTGCGAGGGGTTTATCACCGGATCAACCTCATTTCGTCAAATTGATTTGATTAATTAATTGAACAAGAAAACCAAATCCGTATGTATTTGTCTTGCAAATCAATTTGATCGTTGATTGTGTGCGTTGCAAAAATAAATTGTAAACTTCATTTTTTGTTGATTAGTTTTGTCTATATATATATTTTTTTTGTTCTTAAAAGTTGATTTTATTTATTTATTTATAAAAAGTTCGTAAAAGTAGATTAAGAGAATGGGTCAGTAGGTCACAGGTTTAAAATTCTTTTTTATGTGCTGCCATCTGCATGTTATTTCCAAATCCTTTACTTGAGTTATCAATTGTAACTAAAGTCAAACTTGTGTTACCGCCGGTGCTGTGATCCCCTTCCCTAAAAAAAATTATTTTTTTTAGAATTATATAGTGAGTCAAGGAGGGATCGTTTATTTTTAATTTCAATAGAGGCTTTGATGAAATAATATCGATTTTTATTAATTTTGATCTGATTTATTATTATTATTATTATTATTATTATTATTATTTTGGATAATAAGTTCATTGAAATGAAACTATCAATAAAATTTGAAAGTTTTTTAAGCACTTGAATTATTTATCCCGATTTTATTAAATATGAAGGTATCACGAAATAGGTGAACTATAGAAAAATTCAAGAATAATAGTTTTAATGCTTAAAAAATTCTCAAATTTTATTATAGGTACGTTTCAATGAACTTATCATCAAAAAAAAAAAAAAAAATCAACTCAAAATTCATAAAAATCGTTATGATTTCGTCCTTACCAAAATAAAAATAATGAATCACTTATAAGAGACTCACAATATATAGTTAGGCTAAACCAACTTAAATTTGTGACTTGATTTTTGGCTAAAACAACTTAAATTTGTGACTTAATTTTTTGAGTATAAGTACTAATAAACAAATAGATACCGAAAAACTGTCACAAGGTAAGAATATTAAGAAAGCATATAAATTCACAACTCGAAATAATGAGATATACAAACCAACATTGTGCACACTAAAAAGCATAAATACCATTTATTTCATAAAATAAGATACAATACATAAGGGAAGGATCCCGACAAGTTTATTGTAAATTTCAGCCAAAAGGATGGCTTATGCACTTGCAACAATAGCAAAAACGAAAACAACAATCTTCAAATGCGTCCAAACAAACACTACTACGAGATTCTCGCTTATTAAACATCGGAGCGCTAAACAACCTGCCAATTAATTACATTTTTAATTAGAATGTTAAGCAAATGGTGTGTTTGTGAAATTAAAGAAAACTAAAATGACATAGAATACCTACTTATTTAGGGGCATGACTCATGAGGTATCACGTAGATACCTATTGCATTGATCTGATCACCTGCACGTCCAGAGAAACCAACAACTTCCGCATTTGCCATAGGAATACTAAAAGCATCGCCAGTTTTGGTTGTGGGGCCATAGGTATACTGCTTCCCCGTATTAGTATAGAAAGTTAGAGATTCAACGAAAATTTTCTTCCTATCGTTATTTTTTGTTGTGGTCCCGCTTATCAAGTTCAAATATTCATCTGGTCCATTAAATCTAACCTGCATAAAATCATTTTAAGAATAAAATAAATAACAACTAAAAACAAGCAAATCTTTATAAAACATGAGAAGTAATATATACTTACCGTTTGTGTTAAATCGCCAGTACCCCATTTTTCACTTTTTTTATCAGTGCTGGTGAATTGGAGTGCATTGAGGACTTCCCCATAACCGATGTCTATCGCTGTAATGGAAGTAATATTTGTATCTGGCTCAAATTCCATAGAGTTCCCTCCTTTACCACCCCATGGCCCTAGCTTAATGGTTCCCTGCAGCAAAAATTTATAAAAATATAATATAAATAATTGAAGAATTTATGATATATACAATCCAAGTTAAAACAGACACAAAAACAAATACGAGCCTGGTTTGCCATTTGCTGAATATCAAACACTTTGTAAAGTTGCTGTTGCTGATCGATTTGAATGAGTGGAGTTGGCTTTTCTTGTATGGTATTTATAGCCACCAACTCAACTTGCATTGATGTCTTCTCTTGCTCTCGATGAAAACCACACAGTGCCACAATTTCAATATTTTCAGCATACAAAAAATTAATAAAATAGTCATATTTATTTTTTTAAGATACATAAAATGATGTATAGATGTTTTTATAGATTAAATATTCGTTTTTTTTTGGATTTTTAATATTTAAACCCTTTTTTATTTACAATTTTATTTACATAACAAGAAATATGAATATGTATCCAAATATTAAAAATGAAATAAAAAGAAAACTACGAGACGTACGTCACGTACAATAGAGGGGCTAGGGTGAACAAGCCTACTCTAACTCATCTTTAAAACAAAACAAAAAAAAAATTAGAAAACTATGAAAAAACATAAGAGTAATGTTAAAGGATCCAAAAAAGTGACTCAAATTTTGGACTCAAACCTATGTGGTAACATCACATGGGATCTTTGGGAAGAGTGACGTGGGCACATATTGTGTGTGATGTTATCACATAGATTTGGGTCTAAAATTTGGATCACTTTTTTGGATCCTCTAGCATTACTCAAAATATAATACCATGCAATTTTTTTGTTAGATTAAAGGAACACTTGACATTAATCGGGTTGTAGCCCAACACCTAACACCTAGGCGTACTAGGAGGCACCAAGGTGGTTGAATTTTTTATATTTTTTACTTTACTTTTTTAATTTTTTTTAATTTTTTTTTTAAATTGCATCTGGTACCACCGCCCACCATAATTAATGATAGCTGGATCCTCTTTTCAAATACTTTTCCCCTTAAAATATATTTTATATTATTTTCCTTTCTTTTCCTAATAAACCTTCATAATTATATTCTAATTTTCAATACGGACAATACTTTATCTCTGCATCTCTCAACTTCTTTTCAATTCCCAGATTTTAAATTTTTTTTCCCTTAATCTTATCATCTTCTTCTCGATAAACCTAACCTCCATAATCAAATTTTAATTTTCAACACATACACCCTCTGTCTCTCTCTTCATCCCTCTCTTCATAGACATACTATAGAAGGCACATGCCCACCCTAACCCATCTTAAAAAAATATTAGAAGATTATGAGAATACAAATGCCATACAACTTTTTTGTTAGATCAAAGGAACGCTAAACACTGATTGGACGGTGGCCCAGTGCCTAACGTCTAAGCAGAATAGACGGCGCCTAAGTCGTTGAATTTCGTTTATATTTTTTACTTTGCTTTTTTAATTTTTT
The DNA here is from genome assembly GCA_030490815.1 of Acer saccharum. Lineage (NCBI taxonomy): Eukaryota > Viridiplantae > Streptophyta > Magnoliopsida > Sapindales > Sapindaceae > Acer > Acer saccharum. Next base: position 19,078,042 of record CM059867.1, on the reverse strand, counting down.
AATTTCTTTTTTAAATTGCATCAGGTACCACCACCCACCATCCTGAATGATGGTTGGATCCTCTTTACAATTACATTTCCCCCAAAAATATATTTTATATTATTTTTCTTTCTTTTTCCGATAAACCTCCATAATTATATTTCAATTTTCAAGTCACATATAATTTTCAACACATGTTATAATATGTGGTTTTTACCACATGTGATAACAAGTAAAATATCACCACAAAATATCTTCTCTTACACATGCAAAATATCACCACAAATATCACCACAAAATATCTTCTCTTACACATGCAAAATATCGTCACAAAATATCACCACAAAATATCTTCCTTTAACCTCCACTCCACCGTCCCTCTCACCTGATGCCACCCTTTTGTTCAACTAGCTTTGCCTATATATATGTTTGTCTATCATGTAAATTGTTGGTTAGAAAAAATTATCCAAAGATCAAATACATGTAATACACTGCTCTCTCTCGCCTCTCTTGTTTACTTTTTCTCTCATATCTCTCTCTCAATTATTAATTAATTGTTCTTCATCTATCAATTCTTCTTTTATTTTACAACACGTTATCAGCACGATCGTATGTAAATAAAAATGATCCCTGATGGGTGATTAGATTACATCTCAATATTCTGAATCTGTATATATTCCGTATAAACTGGCTTTGCCGACAACGGAACATATATATATAGTTCTGAATTTATTCTCTCTAAAATCTCAATATTCTGAATCTGTATATATTCCGTATAAACTGGCTTTTGCCGACAACGAAACATATATATATAGTTCTGAATTTATTCTCTCTAAAATCTCAATATTCTGAATCTGTATATATTCCATATAAACTGGCTTATGTCGACAATGGATCATCTATTTATTTACGCACATAACAGGTGAGCTCAGCATCCTGGAATTGTTTATTTTTATACACATAAAAGGTAGGCTGAGCCTCCTGAAATTATTTATGTTTATGCACATAACAGGTGAGCTCAGCCTCCTGGAATTGTTTATTTTTATACACATAAAAGGTAGGCTGAGCCTCCTGAAATTATTTATTTTTATGCACATAACAGGTGAGCTCAGCCTCCTGGAATTGTTTATTATACTCTTTAATTATATTCAAACTAAATCAAATTTACAATTTAATTTACAGAAAAAGAAGCTGTAAGCATGTCTAAACTTTCAAACTTGAAGTTCGATGCACTCAAAGTGTCAGGAGAAAATTACATGTCATGGGTTATCGATGCCGGATTATACCTAAAATCCCAAGGCCTATACTACACCATTTATGATAGCCAGGCTAATGAACAGGATAGATCAACTGCCATGGTCATAATCCGTCATCATCTACATGAGGATTTGAAGGCTCAATATCTTACCGTCACAGAACCTGAAGATCTGTGGCTGGAGCTAAAAGATCGCTATGATCATCAGCAGAATGTTACGTTACCAATTGCAAGGTATGAATGGCTGAATTTACGGTTCCAAGACCACAAATCAGTCTCTGATTATAATTCTGATTTGTTCAGGATCACCATAATGATGAAATTGTGTGGTGAGGAGATATCTGAAAAGGAAATGTTAGAAAAAACATTCACAACTTTTCATGCCTCGAATATAATATTGCAACAGCAATATCGAGAACGTAGATTCTCTAAGTATTCAGAATTGATCTCATGCCTACTAGTAGCAGAAAAGAATAATGAGCTACTGATAAAAAATCACAAATCACACCCGACTGGTTCTAAAGCATTCCCAGAAGTGAATGCTAATACCGTTGGATACCATGGTCGTGGTCGTAATCGTGGTCGTGGTTATGGACGTGGTTATGGTCGTAACACTAATCGTGGCCGTGGTAATGGTCGTAATCCGGGTCGTAATCCGGGTCGGGGCTATGGACGTAGTTCCAGAAGAGGACGTGGTTATTCCAGACCTAGTGAATATAAAGGAAACGGTATTCAGAATATGCCGAATGCAAAAGAGGGTGTGTGTTATAGGTGTGGCTGTTACAATCACTGGTCAAATGAATGTAGCACACCTAAACATCTTGTTGAGCTTTATCAAGCATCAATAAAAGAAAAGGGGAAGATATCTGAGACACATCTCATTGAAAATCCATACCCTATGGATATTACACATCTCAATGTGACTGACTTTTTTGAGGATCCTAAGGACAAGTTGACTGCTTCAATTGGTGATGGGAATGTCCATACCAATTAAATACTACTTCAGTAGTATTATTTTGTTAATGCTTCAATTGGTGATGGGAATGTCCATACCAATTAAATACTACTTACAGTAGTATTATTTTGTTATTTTGTTTATGTAAAATATTTCTCAATGTAATATATACTTTTTGGATCACTTTGTCTGATATGCATTTTATTTTATTTTTCTTTATGAAGCATACAAAATGAATCTAACCAATAAATTGGGGGTTATTGAAAAGCTAGAAGCTGGAGATATATGTTTAGCCGACAGTGCAACAACTCATACAATTCTGCGTAGTCAGAAATATTTTATAAATTTAACATTGCTCAAAGCAAGGGTTAATACTGTATCAGGTCCAACGGACCTGATAGAAGGCTCTGGAAGAGCCATGATATTGTTATCAAACAATACTAAACTATGTATCGATGATGCATTATATTCAAGCAAATCCAGAAGGAATCTACTTACTTTCAAAGATATACGAAGAAATGGATATCACATTGAAACTATGAATACAGAGAATGTTGAATATCTATGCATCACTTCTTATGATTCAGGCCAGAAAATCATTAAAGAAAAGTTGCGTTCTTTATCTTCTGGATTATATTACACTATTATCAAAAGTGTTGAAATTTATGCAGTTATGAATCAGAAGTTTTCAGATCCAAAAATGTTTGTACTCTGGCATGACCGTCTCGGTCACCCAGGATCTACAATGATGCGTAGAATCATTGAGAATTCTCATGGGCATCCATTAAAGAACCAGAAGATTCTTTTGTCCCATGAAAATTTTTGTACTGCATGTTCCCAAGGGAAATTAACAATAAAACCATCTTTTTCTAAAGTTGGTCTTGAATCCCCATCATTTTTACAAAGAATTCAAGGGGACATATGTGGACCTATTCATCCACCAAGTGGACCATTTCGTTATTTTATGGTTCTAGTTGACGCATCCGTCAGATGGTCACATGTATGCTTATTATCAACACGTAATGCTGCTTTTGCAAGATTACTTGCACAAATTATCAGGCTTCGGGCTCACTTTCCCGATTACTCAATTAAATCCATACGCCTTGATAATGCTGGAGAATTTACTTCCAAGACATTTGATGAATATTGCAAAGTGGCTGGGATTGATGTTGAACATCCAGTTCCACATGTTCATACTCAGAATGGATTAGCAGAATCACTTATTAAACGTGTCCAGATAATTGCAAGGACTTTATTATTACAAACGCAATTACCAATTACTGTATGGGGGCATACTGTTTTACATGCTGCTGCATTAATCCGGCTTCGGCCTACTGCTTACCATCAGTATTCACCAATACAACTAGTACTTGGTCACCAACCAGATATATCCCATTTATGTACATTTGGTGTGCGGTATATGTCCCAATTGTACCAACGAAAAGAACTAAAATGGGACCCCAAAGGCGTTTGGGAATATATGTTGGTCTTGATTCACCATCAATTATTAGGTATCTGGAACCTTTGATTGGTGATCTTTTCACAGCACGTGTTGACGGTGAAATTTGGATTGCCACGCACTCAACAATTATATCAATTTAATATAAAGTAAGAAAATTAAGAACACATGCAAAAGACAAGTTTTACGTGGAAAACCCTTGAATGGGAAAAAAACCACGGCGCCCCTAAGGGCAGAAGAATAATACTAGGTTTTCGTTGCTTAGTTACACGCTTAGATCTCTCTCACAATTGCTCTTTTTTCTTTCTCTAGATTTTTGAACCCCTTCCTCGTGGGATAGGTGGTTCTATTTATACATGTTTACTTAGGGTTTCCCCTTGTTGATTCGTACTAGGATCCTTTCTCCTCACGGATCAGGTCTACTTTCCTTTTTATGATTCCTTGTTGCTCTGGGTCTTCTAAAAGTTTAGGGTTTACTTCTGTGTTTCTGCCGAGTCGGTTCAAGCCCAGTGTGCTGGTCCAACGAGTACCTTTATTTTCTGGGTATTGCGTATTTGGCGAGCACACTTCTATATTCGGCGAGTAGGTATTTAGCTTCGGCGACCATGTCTTTGACTTCCTTATGGTTTAAGCTATTCTATCATTCTGACTTGTCAAACTTCCTTCTTTAACCCGGTCAATGAGTGACGTGGCAGTCTTTTGTTAGCTCTTTTGATGACGTGTCAGGTTAGCGAATTTATACATACAACAATACCCCCATAAATACTTCGAGCTGGGCGAATGACTTGTTCTTCCCATTTCGTTTGCCTCTGCGAGTAGTATTTATAAGACTTCAGCGCATTTGTGTAATAACTCACTCTTTCCTTTTTTACCACGCGTTGTTTCATTTAATTGATTCTTCTGGTGCAAGCTTTCAATTTGAGCCACACGATTTCTAGTGCTTCCATTTGTTTTGACAGACGAAGAGACATTTTGACTGCTTGGTTGTCCCCAAGATGCCACGTGTCCCTTACTTGGTGGTGGCTGTTGTGGCTGGTCACTGTAGCCGTCATTCTCATTAATTGCATATCATTTACTTGATTTCTTTTTTGTTTTTGAATTTCGAAGTTCCCCCTTTTGACGCCTAAACGTTTCTTCTTCTCCTTTACCCCCTCATATCTCCATTAATTTCTTTTCTCAGAAAAACAGAGCTTCTTCATCGTCTCTCTTTTCTTCTCCCTCAGAGGTTTTTGCCATAAAATTTTCTCTTATTTATCTTACTGTCAGGCGGCTTGCTTCGAAATCGATTGTGGTGATTTCTCAGCGTTTCCCAAACCTTCTGCTCACCTTCCGATCCTAGGGTTTCCTGGTGAGTTCTTATGGATCCCTCCTTACGCTCTTCTCTTTTTAATCGGATGATGCAAGCTATGGAGCTTGGTGATAAGTGTACTGCGGACAAAATTAAATCTCTGATTCGCAATTTTTGTCCGGATTCTCCGATCCCGATTTCTGTTTATGTTCCATCTTTTGAGGATACTTTTAATCCTGACATCTCTCCTCCGTCTTTTAACAGTGATTCTCCAGCAATGCCGAGATCTCCTAAAACCACAAGCAGTAAACGGCGCGCCTCTAGGGCTCCTCGTGAATCTCTGCTGGATGCGCAGACGCTTGTTGACTCTGACGTTGAAGACCATCAGAGGGATAGGCTGCTTTTCTCGCCAACTCGTCCGTGTTCTTTTGATACGGAAGTAAATGTAGTCGGCGAGGGCGAACTTCATAAATACAAGAGTCGCTTCGACATTCCAGACTCGGTGACTCTTATGCTACCCGACGACCGGGCTGTGTGGAATCCTCCTGAAAACGTAGTCGCCATTTACGGATCTATGCTCAGTTGTGGGGTTACTCTTCCTCTTCAGCCTTTCATCATGAGGTTTCTCGCCGAGGCTCAGATTGCACCGGCCCAACTTGCTCCAAACAGCTACAGGATACTGATGTGCCTGTGTCTTATGTGGAAGCTGAAGGGTTATGTGCCTCCTACACCCCGCGAGATCCGCCATTTTTATACTCTAAGACAGGCGGGCAATGGTGGCACGTACTTCCTTCTCTCCTCGCCGGTGGAGAACTGGATTCCTGAGGGTGTGGCGAACCCTGGTCAAGTCGAGGTCTCCAGTGATGAGAAAAAGAAGGGTTTCATCTGGGGCTTCCCTACTTCCAACAAAAGGTGGAAAAACAGTTGGTTTTTCACCGGCGGTGAGTGGGGTCGAGATGTACCAGCTCTCAATCGCCGCAATCTTTTGGCGAGGAAGGTTCCCAGGCATTTCACATCTCCTGAAGCCTAGTCGAAAGCGGCCCCTGTTTTGATGGATATGGAGGTTACTCACCTTGCCGCGGCGGCGGCTGTCCTTCCTTTGGAATCAAGGGGTAGATCCTACCTCTTGGATGAGGAAAAAATGATCTCTCTGGAAATTTTCACACGGCTGCATGCAAGGCTTCCTCGTTGTAAGTCTTGATTCGTTCCTTCTTTGTTTTATTCTTCGTTTTATTCTTCGTTTTATTCTTTGTTTTATTCTTTTAGTTGACACTTGGTTTATTTCCCTTGCAGTGTGTGATTTTGACACCGTTTGTGACTTGCAAGCCTGGGCGGTGAAGAATTCCGAGGCTGCCAGCAAAAGGCATGCTACTGGTTTGGCTAAGGATGGAATTGCTGGCCCTGATGGTGATGATCACTCAGACGGCGAGGAAGCCGGTGATATTTCTAGGGGAGGTGCTGAGTCTGGGCGACCCCCTATGCATGCAGAGAGTGCTGCGAATACTCATGCTGCAACTGTTGCTGCTACCCCCAACCGTAAAGGCAAGGAGAAAGTAGGCGCCTCAGGGGGGGGTGGTAATGTTGAAGGGAGGCGTGCCGAGTCGGGGCCATCCCCTGTTCGCCCGAAGGTTGTTGCGAGTACTCCTGCTGTGAGTACTGCTGCGACTGTTCCTACTTCGACAGCTCCCAATCGTAAAGGGAAAAAGAAAGTGGGGGTTTCAGGGGTGGCTAGCGAAATCCCCATTTTTGATGTGAATGTTCCTGAAGTCCCCCCAGACCCCTCAAGCGACCTGATCCCCAGAGCCGGGTAGAGGAAAACGTCCGGCAGAGGGTACACCTGACCACGCTGCTCGACCTCTAAAACGGGCGTCAAGGGTCGTGCAGTACGTTGTTTCTTCAGATGAGGAGGTCACTGAAGAGCCTGTGCTCACCGAGGCCCCTTCTGCTGAGACGCTGTTCCTGGGGCTTCTGCTGAAAGACCAGATCCGGTGGAAGATTCGACGGAGTCTCCCCTTCCTGAGGGGGGCAAATGATTTTGATGCTTCCACCATTCCTCAAGCCAGCGCAACTCCTCCTCCGGCAACCGCGGATAGGCCGGGTGCCTCTTTCGTTGGTCAGCCCGGACCACCTAGTCGAAAGGAGCCCACTGAAAAATCGAGGTCATCGAGGCAGGATGAGGCTACTGCGTCTGGTTCAGGCGTTGCCCATGAAGCTCCTCCCGTTGATCCAACTGAGGTTGGTGAGGAAGTCGAGACTGTTTCCCTTTCGGATTTTACAGCTGCTGAAATTTGTATATATATAATGAACAATAATGTTGGTGAGGATTGGGAGGAGTTGAAGAAAAGATCCTGCAACAGAAAAATGGAATTCTTCTTCAATTGCCATTCGCTGGTGAGTCTCTCGTTGTGCTTTAGAATTCTTGTTCTCGCGTTTCCTGACTTCTGCTTTTTTCTTTTCAGTTGTTGTCCGAGTTGGCTAACAATTATAGGCGGGGAAATTTTTTATCAAAGGATGTAAGGCGCCTGCAGGAACAAACCTCTACTTTGGCAGCTGAGAAGCTTTCTATGGAGGAAAATCATACTCAGCAGCTTGCTCAGCTGAGAGAGTCCGCGGATGGTCATCTTTCAGCTCAGCTAGCCGCTGAAGAGAAATTAGGTGCTGCAGAGGAAGAAATTCGTTTGCTGCGAGAGCAACTCTCCGCTAGTCAAGAATCACTCGCAGCACGTTTTGATACTGAGAGATTGGCTGAGGAGGCGAAAGAGAAAGCTGAACGCGAGGCTTTGGACTTGCGCAACCAGTTAACCTCGCAAGAAGTTATTCTGAATGACCTCAAGGCTGTGTTGGAGGTTGAGGCGGTTGATCGTTTCAAGAGATCCCCTGCCTATGATGAACTGTTGTTGCGCAAGTTTGAAAAGGGCATGAGGCAGGCGAAGAAGTTTTTCGCCATGAAGGATCACTCGAACGATAAAGCTCTGAGGCGTTTCGACAGGTCTCTCCAACAACACATGGCCGATGGGGTGGACTCGATTAAAGAGCAGACAAAACGATGGAGAGCCCACTGCCGTTATAATAGGACTGAACCTCATCCTATGCATCTGGAGATCCCCAGCAAGCGTGCTTTTAATACTTACTATTCGGGTCAGAAAGGCAGTTTCTCTGGTTCTGGTGCTGAGCCTGATTTGGGCCCTGTTGCTGGAAGGGATTACGAGCCTTTCATGCCAGAAGAGGATGAGGAGGTCATCTGGCCTTCAGAAGAGGAGATTGAGGATGAAGAGGACAGCGAGGGCCCTCCTGCAGCCGGTTGAATATTTTTGTCTAGGGCTGTAAACTTTACTTTTTCTTTTTGTACCTTTATTTGTAATTCTTTGATTGTAAATAACTTTTTTATTCAAGTTATAAACTTCTTCTTTTCTTTTTGCTCAGCTGCCGTTGCTGAATTTTTGGCTTTACTTAGTTTTTCCACCAAGTTTTTTTTTTTTTTTTTTTTTTTTTTTTTTTTTTTAGCATTTTTTATAGCTTTACTCAGCTGCCATTGCTGCATTTTGGCGTACCCAGTGTTTGTCAGGACGTATCCGACCATGCACCAAGTTTTTAACATGTTATTTGTTTGTTCAGCTGTCATTGCTAAATTTTGGCATCTTATTGGGACGTCTCCCCCTTGTTTTTCTGTGTTTAACTAGCTTTTTTCGCCTATGGGGACTTTATTTTCCCGTAATGGTGATTCCCAATCTTTGTAACTTGGGATTTCGCTTCTCGCCAGTTTGTCATTGCTGCGAGCATGAAGCTTGTTATTTTTGTGATAGTGGCAATGCACGATGGCGAGTGCCTTTATGACTGGCGAGTGAAACCGCTCATTCTCAGTAATAAATTACTCTTTATTGAATGCTTCCTGCAACTTTGTTGACATAGTTATAAAGAAAATACTAAAACGAAAACTGTTCTAAGAAAAAATAAAAGGAATTCAAAAGATTCTGACTTGTCCCTTATGTTAAGGATAATATATCTTCAAGTACTGCGCATTGCACGGACGGGGTAGTTCGCCAAATCCTTCTCGAGTAATGCGATATGCCCCGTGACCGGCTATCCCCGTAATCTTATAAGGCCCTTCCCATTTGTCTGCGAGTGATCCTGCAGCCTTGTCTCTTGTTCCTAGATTCACCCTCTTCAGTACTAAGTCACCAAGCGTGAACCTCCTTTCACGCACATGCGAGTTGTAATATCTGGCTACCCTCTGTTGATACGCCGCATTCCTTATTTGTGCGCGCTCTCTTCTTTCTTCTAACTCATCTAGGCCGCACTTTAGCATATCAATGTTGATTTCTGGCTGAAAGAGTTGTACCCTTGGTGAAGAGAATGATGTTTCCACCGGAATAACAGCTTCAGCTCCATAAGCCATGGAATACGGGGTTTCGCCTGTTGAACCCCTCTCTGTTGTTCGATATGCCCAGAGCACTTGTGGTAATTTATCCGCCCAGCTGCCCTTTTTGGCTGCCAATTTAGCTTTCAGGTTGTGCTTTATGATCTTGTTCACTGCTTCAGTTTGGCCATTAGTCAGTGGATGTGCTGGAGAAGCGTAGTAGTTGTTGATGCCATACTTATCACATAGCTCCCTGAATTTCCTACCATCAAATTGGGTCCCATTGTCCGTGATGATGGTGTTTGGTATCCTGAATCTGTATAGGATATTTTTTCTTCACAAGCTTATGGTGTTTGCTTCTGTTATATGTACCAGCGGCTCGGCTTCTACCCATTTTGTAAAATAATCCACGGCTACTATGGCATGCTTTGCTCCTCCAGTTGCTGTTGGCATTGGGCCGATCAAGTCTATTCCCCACAAGGCGAATGGCCAAGGCGAGGTAATACTTTGCAGGAGCTCAGGTGGTTGTCGGATGTTATTGGCGATTTTCTGACACGCTTCACATCTCGCTGCCACCCTTTTGGAGTCGGCGAACAGTGTTGGCCAGTAAAAACCCTACCTTAATGTTTTGTGGGCTAGGCTGGCACCCCCAGCGTGGTTCCCATAACTTCCACTGTGTATGCTTCTGAGGATACCTTCTGCTTCTTCAGGTCCGACACATCTCTGCAGTGCCCTCGAGTATCCCCTCTTGTACAGTTCTCCATTGAGTACTGAGTATCTTGTAGCTCTGTATTTCAGCCGCTTTGCCTCTAATGGGTCACTTGGGAGTACATCATTGACGAGATATTCTTTAATTGGTGTGATCCAGCTATTCCTTTCGCCAAAGACTGCCCCGAGTTCCTTTGTTTTAACAATACTCGGCTGCAATAGACGGATCATAGAGATATTGTTGGGCCAGATGTTGATCGTGGCAGAAGCCAATTTGGCTAAGGCATCAGCCTTTTCATTTTCTTCTCTGGGGACATGAACAATTCTGTACTCTTTAAATCTTTCTAACAGCTCCTTTGCCAATTCCAGGTAAGTGATCATGCTTTCATCTCTCGCCTGGTATTCATCTAGTACCTGATTGACAACAACTTGAGAGTCGCTGAGAATTTCCACCTCGTCTGCTCCTAAGACTGTGCTAATCTTTAAACCTGCTATGAGTGCCTCGTACTCAGCTTGATTGTTGGTAGCTTTGAAGTCAAAACGCAAGGCACATTCGATTGAGTCTCCTTCCGGGGTTGTCAGCACTACACCTGCCCCGCTGCCGTGCGTGGTTTGATGAGCCATCAACGCGAAGTTGCCATTTGAATATTTTCTATTTTGCTCCACCATCATTCTCGCCACCTCTATGCTTGGTTCGGTGAACTCTGCTACAAAGTCTGCCACTGCCTGGGCTTTAATTGCTGTCCTTGTCAGGTACTCCACATCGAATTCAATTAATTCGATCGCCCACTTTGTTAATCGACCGGATACTTCTGGTTTCTGCAGGATTAACTTTAGTGGGCAGTTGGTGTATACCCCGATTCTATGAGCCTGGAAATATGGTCTTAGCTTCCTTGCTGCTGTTATTAGGGCGAGTGCCATTTTTTCTGCCGGCGAGTACCTTGTTTCGGCTGGTAATAGTGCTTTGCTGGTGTAGTATATTGGCTTTTGGATTCCATCTTCCTGTCGCACTAGCACGGAACTTATAGCTGCTTCAGAGACGGACAAGTACATGTACAACGTCTCTCCTGTTTCTGGTTTTGATAGCAGTGGTGCCTGTCCAAGGTAATCTTTCAAGGCCTGGAAGGCCTTTTCACAATCCTCATTCCACTCGATTCCCTTTCCTTTTTTTAAAGCTTTGAAAAATGGTAGGCATCGGTCTGTTGACTTGGCTATGAATCTGCTCAGCGATTCTAGGCACCCCGTGAGTTTTTGGACGTCCTTCAGAGTCTTTGGCGAGACCATTCTCGCTAGTGCTTGGATTTTTTCAGGGTTCACCTCTATTCCTCTTTGGTGTACTTGATATCCGAGAAACCTCCCAGACGGTACGCCGAATACACATTTTGCTAGATTCAACTTCATTCCATACTTGACCAGTACGTCGAACGTTTCCCTCAGGTCATCTGCATGTCTATCTGCGGTGACGCTTTTTGTCAGCATATCGTCAACGTAGACCTCCATATTTCTCCCTATTTGCCTGGCGAACATTTTGTTGACTAAACGCTGGTAAGTTACCCCAGCGTTCTTCAGGCCGAATGGCATGACTGTGTAACAATACAACCCCTGATCTGTGGTGAACGCTGTCTTCTCTTCGTCGGGCTTGTGCATCTTTATCTGGTTATATCCTGAATATGCATCCATGAAGCTCAACGTCTCATGTCTGGCTGTTGCATCGACTAACTGGTCAATCCTTGGTAGCGGGAAGCTGTCCTTGGGGCAGGCTTTGTTCAGATCGGTGAAGTCGACGCACATCCTCCATTGATTGTTTTTCTTTTTTACTAAGACCACATTCGTCACCCATTCCGGGTACTTAACTTCTCTAATTGACCCTGCGGCGAGCAACTTTGATACTTCCTCTTTTATCGCTGCACTTCTTTCTGGGTTGAAGCTTCTCCTTTTCTGCACCACAGGTTTGCATTTCTCATTCACAGCCAGATTGTGAGAAATTATGCTTCTATCAATCCCTGGCATGTCTTCGTGGCACCAAGCGAAAATCCCCCTATATTCTTTCAACAAGTTCATCACATCTTTCTTAACTTGTTCAGTCAGCCTTGCTCCGATCTTTACTGTTTTATCTGGTTCCGTTTCATCTAGAATAATCGACTCAGTCGGTTCTTCCTTCTCTCTGCTCGTTTTGTCTCTTGGGTCCAGTTCGAAGTTTTCTGGATTATCTTCCTGCACTTCCATGTCTACTTCGAATATGTTCAAGGTTTCCATCCCTGCTTTATCTTTGAAGATTGATAGGTTGGCGCGGCGAGCCATCTCCTGTGACCCTCTCAATTCTCCGACGCCGAATTCTGTAGGGAACTTATTTTCAACGCATGGGTTGAAGTAACAGCTCGAGCTTTGTTAAGAAACGGTCGGCCAAGTAAAGCATTATACGGCTAGTTATGGATGTCAACCACGACAAAGTCCAACATGATTGTTCGCCGGCATGGTGCTGTACCAAATCTCACCGGCAGCTTCACAGTTCCTAGCGACCTAACTTCTGCGCCACCGAATCCCTTTAACGGCACATGGAATGGTTCAAGATCTTTCCTGTCCAGCCGCAACTCATCATATACTCTGGCACTTAAAATATCAGCTGAACTTCCATTGTCAATCATCACCCGAAAAACATCCCTATGGGCTATTCGAACCCCCACGACGATTGCATCGTTAGGTTTTGCATCAATTCCGTCTGAGTCTTCTGCTGTAAATGTTATGGGATCATGTCCTTCTCTTCCTTTCTTGGGGTTTCTCTGCACAGAATTGATCTCCATGCTCCTGCCTTCATACATTACTTCTCGAACCTCTGACATCCTTTCTCGATTGCTCCTCCCAGTGTGAGGTCCGCCAAAAATGGTGTTTATGGTTGCGTTAGGGCTGTTCCTCCTTGGACTCTTCCTGTCCTGCCCGTTTCCTTGGCGGCTATCCTGGCGACCACCGTGCTTGTCCCCTTTCAAGGCAAAGTCCTTCAGGTGCCCATCTCTGATCAAGCTTTCAATGTGATCGCGCAACTGAAAACACTTTGAAGTTTCATGTCCATGATCTTTGTGGAATCAACAATACTTAGTTGTATCTCTCCTGGCGTTTGCTGATTGCTGTCAAGGGTATTTGGCGAGTCCTTTGTCTTCTACCACAGACAATATCTCCTCCTGGTCGCCAGTTAAAGGGGTGTAATGGTTGTACCTTCCTCGAAACTTATTAGCTCGAGTGTTTCCTCTGCTTTATCTTGAATACCCCTTTTGGCCCTTCTCATCTTTCTGGAGATCACGTGATTGCATCTTTTTGTCGTCCTTATGGTCCGATTTTGAGTCAGGCTTGTGCCCATGCACGTAGCTACCCCCTTGCGCTACTTCTTCTTCCTCTGCCAGTGCATAGTCGCTAGCTATTTCCATCATCTCCTCGTAAGTTTTAGGTCTATCTCTTCGCAGGTCAAAGGATAATCGTCCACTCTGTAGCCCATTGGTGAAAGCGGCGATTACAGCTACATCACTGGCATACTCAATTTGAGCTACTTTCTTCCCGAACCTGGCTAGATACTTCTTGATTGACTCATTACGTTCCTGCTTCAAGTTTGACAGATGAGCGAGTGACTTTCTTCTTTGGACACTTCCCATGAATTGCTTTATGAATGCCTTACTGAGGTTTGAGAAGCTGCTTATGGTTCCGGGCGGGAGTCTTCCAAACCATCTGGAGGCGAGGTCACCGAATGTTTGTGGGAAGGTGAGGATGAATACTGGGCCATAATATTGCGAAATCGGCGAACATGTTCCTTTGGATCCCTGTTCTCCTTATACTGCTCAATGGTTGGCATTTTAATCTGTATGGAAATTGGGTGCGAGCGATAGTTTCGATGAATGGGCTATCTGACTCATCATCCGAGGATACATTACGACCATACCTTCGCGCCATTGCTGAAACTTTTCTTGATAGCTCTCGCAGAGTGACATCTCGCTGACCAATTGGTTCTCCTGCTGGATCGAGTCTACTCTTGATTGTCATCCTACCATGATTGCCTCTCTCATCTAGGCTTCTTCGATCTTCAGTGCTCTCGGATCTCCTTCGCTTCACTCTTTTGGATCATAACTCCCTTCGTGGACGAGGACTCTTATCTTCAGACAAGATGGAACGGTGTCTCCACCGATTTCGTTGATATGTGTCGCTGGAATTGACCCCATGTGTTCGCACCTGGTCTCGTTCCTCCCTGGATTCTTCATTCATCACACCTTTTCCCTTCCTTTGTTTTCTCCCCTCGAAATCCTCAGTGTGGTCCTGGGGGGTCTCCTTAGTGGATTGTCTTGCTTGAGTATCGAGAATTGCGATGTGAACTTCTGACCGTAGCCTTCCGGGTGGATGGATTCCAGGGGTGGTTAACTCGTAAGGAGATGAAACTCCTAACCCTATGGGGAGCGAAAGTCCTATTTTGCTGGCTTCGCTGATTAAGTTTACCAATGCAGCTTGGAAGTGCTGCAGGATCCCGGGATCAGCCGCCCTAGTTCCTGGCGTTGCTGCTGATTGTTCCCCGACTGTCACTGCCCTGTCTCCCGTTGGCGCAGTTGGTTCAACAACTAAATCTCCGCTGGAGTTACCATATCTGTCGCTGTCGTTGTTCATGCTGTCTGATTCGCAAGGGTCCCTCGAAGTTTCTGTTCAAAGAGCCCCCTCCTTCTAGCGCCAATTGTTGACGGTGAAATTTGGATTGCCACGCACTCAACAATTATATCAATTTAATATAAAGTAAGAAAATTAAGAACACATGCAAAAGACAAGTTTTACATGGAAAACCCTTGAATGGGAAAAAAGCCACGGCGCCCCTGAGGGCAGAAGAATAATACTAGGTTTTCGTTGCTTAGTTACACGCTCAGATCTCTCTCACAATTGCTCTCTTTTCTTTCTCTAGATTTCTGAACCCCTTCCTCGTGGGATAGGTGGTTCTATTTATACATGTTTACTTAGGGTTTCCCCTTGTTGATTCATACTAGGATCCTTTCTCCTCACGGATCAGGTCTACTTTCCTTTTTATGATTCCTTGTTGCTCTGGGTCTTCTAAAAGTTTAGGGTTTACTTCTGTGTTTCTGCCGAGTCGGTTCAAGCCCAGTGTGCTGGTCCAGCGAGTACCTTTATTTTCTGGGTATTACGTATTTGGCGAGCACACTTCTATATTTGGCGAGTAGGTATTTAGCTTCGGCGACCATGTCTTTGACTTCCTTCTGGTTTAAGCTATTCTATCATTCTGACTTGTCAAACTTCCTTCTTTAACCCGGTCAATGAGTGACGTGGCAGTCTTTTGTTAGCTCTTTTGATGACGTGTCAGGTTAGCGAATTTATACATACAACAGCACGGTCTACAGATTGTCATTTTGATGAAATAAATTTTCCATCATTAAGGGAAAGAAAAATTTCTTCTGAAGAGAAGCGTGAACTTTCCTGGAAAGTTCCGAGTCTAATTCATTTAGACCCATACACATCTCAATGTGAGAATGAAGTACGTAAGATAGTACATCTTCAAGCAATAGCAAATCAGTTACTAGATGCATTTACAGATGCTACTAAGGTAACAAAATCATACATCCCAGCTGTTAATGTACCAGCACAGGTGATTGTTCCAGAAAAACATTCTAAACAAATAATAGCAAAAGAATCATCTTTTGCACGCCAGAAGCGTGGTAGACCGTTTGGTTCAAAGGATAATGTTCCTCGGAAAAGGAAATTAAATAAATCCACTTTCTCTAAGTTAACTCCAGAAGAGTTAAGTGTCCCTTCAGGGACACAAGTTAAATCCTCTGTAGGGGAAGGAATCTCTGAGGAGATACAAGAATATAGAAATGAGGAAATTTCTATAAATTATACAAGAGAATTGTGGAATCGTAAAGAAACAATTATCGATGATATATTCTCATACACAGTGGCAACTGAAATTATTAATGATGATCATGAACCTCATAATCTCGATGATTGTAGGCAGAGGTCTGATTGGCCTAAATGGAAAGAAGCAATTCAAACAGAATTGACTTCATTAGCCAAACGTGAAGTATTTGGATCTATAATCCAGACGCCTGAAAACGTCAAACCTGTTGGATACAAATGGGTTTTTGTACGGAAACGTAATGAGAAAAACGAGGTCGTAAGGTATAAGGCACGACTCGTAGCACAGGGTTTCTCGCATAGACCTGGCATCGATTTCGATGAAACGTATTCACCAGTAATGGATACAATTACGTTTCGATTTCTGATAAACATGGCTGTCTTGGAAAGACTTGAAATGCGTCTGATGGACGTAGTGACCGCTTATCTATATGGTTCACTGGATTCAGATATTTACATGAAAATCCCTGAAGGGTTTAAAATGCCAGAATCATGTAACTCAAGATCTCGTAATTTGTATTCGATAAAATTACAAAGATCATTGTATGGATTAAAACAATCTGGACGGATGTGGTACAACCGTCTCAGTGAATATCTGATAAAATAAGGATATATTAATAATCCTATATGTCCATGTGTTTTCATTAAGAAATCAGAATCTGGATTTGCTATCATAGCAGTTTATGTTGATGATATGAATTTAATTGGAACTCCTGGAGAACTTCTAAAAACTGCTGAATATTTAAAAAAGGAGTTCAAAATGAAAGATCTGGGAAAGACAAAGTATTGTCTCGGCCTCGAGATCAAGCATAGATCAAATGGTGTACTTATCCACCAATCAGTATATATTGAAAAGATTTTAAAAAGATTTCATATGGATAATGCTCATCCATTAAGTACTCCTATGGTTGTTATGACTCTTGATCCTAAAAGGGATCCATTCCGTCCAAAAGAAAATGATGAAAAGATACTTGGTACTGAGGTACCATATCTTAATGCTATTGGTGCATTATTATATCTGGCTCAATGTACTAGACCAGATATTGCATTCTCTATGAATGTACTGGCTAGATTTAGCTCAGCACCAACTCGAAGACATTGGAATGGAATCAAACATCTTTTACGTTACCTTAGTGGAACGAAAGATTTAGGATTATTTTATACAAAGTCTAACAATTTTTCAGGTTTACTTGGTTATGCTGATGCCGGGTATCTGTCTGATCCCCACAAAGCTCGTTCACAAACGGGATATGTTTTTACATATAATGGCACAGCAATATCCTGGCGTTCCACAAAACAGACTTTGGTTGCTACATCATCCAATCATTCTGAAATCGTTGCTCTTCACGAAGCCAGTCGAGAATGTGTTTGGCTGAGATCAGTTATTCATCATATTCAGAGTACTTGTGGATTTTCATTATCTACAGAAATGCCAACACAGATATTTGAAGATAATGCGGCATGTATTGCTCAAATCAGAGGGGGGTATATCAAAGGAGATAGAACCAAACATATTTCTCCTAAATTTTTCTATACTCACGAGCTTCAACAGAGTCGACAAATTGATGTTCAGCAAATACGGTCCTTAGATAATTTTGCAGATCTGTTTACCAAATCATTGCCTACATCAACTTTTGAGAAGCTGATATATGGAATAGGCATGCATCGACTTTCTAAATTACAAAATTGATGCTGAAGTTTTATGAGGGGGAGCGTTCAATCAGGGGGAGCAAAGTTTTGAATGGACATCTGTGCACTATACTCTTTTTCCCTTCGATCAGGTTTTGTCCCACTGGGTTTTCCTGACAAGGTTTTTAATGAGATAGTTTGTAATGTCCAACCCTGTTAAATCCAGGAGATCATTGTATACTTAGGTTTTATCCCATTGAATTTTTCCCTAAAAGATTAATACATATGGTATAAATCCAAGGGGGAGTGTTATAATATGTGGTTTTTACCACATGTGATAACAAGTAAAATATCACCACAAAATATCTTCTCTTACACATGCAAAATATCACACAAATATCACCACAAAATATCTTCTCTTACACATGTAAATATCATCACAAAATATCACCACAAAATATCTTCCTTTAACCTCCACTCCACCGTCCCTCTCACCTGATGCCACCCTTTTGTTCAACTAGCTTTGCCTATATATATGTTTGTCTATCATGTAAATTGTTGGTTAGAAAAAATTATCCAAGATCAAATACATGTAATACACTGCTCTCTCTCGCCTCTCTTGTTTACTTTTTCTCTCATATCTCTCTCTCAATATTAATTAATTGTTCTTCATCTATCAATTCTTCTTTTATTTTACAACAACACAGACAATATACTATCTCTCTCTTCATTATTCATCTTCTTTTCAATTCCCAGATTTCGAATTTTTTTCCTCTTAACCTTATCATCTTCTTCTCGATAAACCTAACCTCCATAATCAAATTTTAATTTTCAACACATACACCCTGTCTCTCTCTTCATCCCCCTCTTCAGAGACATACCATAGAAGGGGTGGGCTCAAGTCTACCCTAACCCATTTTAAAAAATAATAATAATTAGAAATTATGAGAATACAGAATACCATGTAATTTTTTTGTTAGATCAAAGGAACTTTGGGCACTAATCGAACGGTAGCCCAACGCCTAACCTCTAGGCAGGCTAGGCGGCTCCAAGACAGCTGAATTTGTTTTTTTATATTTTTTACTTTACTTTTTACATTTTTTTTTTTAATTTCTTTTTTAAATTGCATTAGGTAATACCACCCACCATCATTAATGATGGCAAGATCCTCTTTTCAAATACTTTACCCATAAAATATATTCTATATTATTTTTCTTTCTTTTCCCGATAAACCTCCATAGTTATATTCCAATTCTCAAGTCACATCTAATTTTCAACACAAACAATATACTATCTCTCTATCTCTCTCTTCATCGTTCAACTTCTTTTCAATCACCAGATTTCAATTTTTTTTCCCTTAATCTTATCATCTGCTTCTCGATAAACCTAACCTCCATAATCAAATTTTAATTTTCAACACGTACACTCTCTGTCTCTCTCTTCACCCCTCTCTTCACAAAGTGGACTCATGTTTTTATTTTCTTTTCTCTAAAACTTATCTTCATCTTCTTCTATGTTTTTTTTTTTTCCGTCGTGAATGGGGTCAGATCTAGACACCAGGCACCTAGGTTTTATTCTCCAGCACCTCTTGAAGCTTCTAGTCGGGGTGGTGACAACCCACTCACTGGTGGCGACGACCTTTCGAAGATGGTGTGACCAGTCAGACGACTTCCGCCAACAGCAAACTTTGGAACGACTAGGTACAGTCAACGATTTTGACTCTGATTAGCCCGATTTTTTCAGACTGATAGACCGATTTTTTCCGTCAAAATTGGTCAATTTTCTTCTGACCACCTAATATGGTCGATTTGGCCGAAACGGGACGGCCAACATCTGCCTAGCGTATAGGCGGCGCCTAACCGGCCCATTTTACCATATTTTCGAACACTATTCAAAGTAGAGTTAATTGGTGCTTGTTGTTCCTTTCTCTATTTATTTTTTTCCATTTTTAATTCGACTCACACACCCACCACTTGAATAAAAAAGAGACTTTTTAATAATAATATATCTCTCATTCTCTAAATTTGGCTTAACCTTTCTCTCCGAAACAAATTGGTTTCAAACAAAGAGGCATGACTCGAACCCACAACCCCTTAGATGTAAGTGCGATGGGCTTATCATTGAGTCAACCCTATATTGTCCGTGTTTATCTAATTTTTATTTCATTAACTTTATATTATCATATTTGGCTCAATCTCTTTTTCAACATAAAAAAACTTACGTTGTGTTTGGTAGGAGGGAAAGATGTAGGGAGGGAGAGGGTTGGTGGGAGAGTTCCAATCCCTTGTTTGGTTGGAAGGAAAAAGAGGGGAGAGGAGGAGAGGGGGGAGAGCTACTCCTTCTGGGCCCATCATTTTAGATCCGCCCAATGATGGGTGGATGAGAAAGGAGGGAGAGTGAATGGAGGGCAAAGACAAAAGTGTCCACCAATTTTATACTACCCTCTAATTTTTTTAAAGGATAATATAGTAATTTTATAAATTATATACCAATCCATCCATTCAACTCTCTTTTCAATACTAAACAATATGAATGATAGATGTTATCCTCCCCATCCCTCCTCTCCTACTCTCTTTCCCTCTTAATTCATCCATCCCTCATACTCTCTCTCCCTCCTACCAAACATAGCCTTAGTCTTCAAACAAGGTATGTTTTGTGATTTATATAAATTTGAAAATTGTATTTTATTTTCACATATTTATTTAAAATTTGTATTTTGCAAGGAAATGCTCACTATGTCCCCTTACTATGTGCATCTTTATTTTCTAATTTATCAAAAATTTCTCCGTTTTGTTGAAATGTACGTTGAAAAAAAAAAAATTTAACCCACCCTAGTGTCGAATTCTAGTTACGTCCTTGACATCACATGACTCCTGACACCAACAATTAAGGAAAAAAAGTGAAGGATAAGATTAAGAAGACCTTGGAGTCTGAGATTATTTTATTTTATTTTATTTTATTTATTTATTTATTTTTTGTACTGAGGATCCCGGACCTTGTCTAAACACCCATCTGTCTGTCCTCCCCAACTGCACGACACACCCATGGCCAATTTGTTGGTTTTGACGGTCTATTTGTTGGTTGTGTGGAGTAGAACATATAGGAAACCCCGGCCCACACCCCCAGCCACACAATGCAAGCGGGTAAATCAAAACTTGTCTTAACCTGGGCAAAATTCGAATAGCTGACCTAGGAGTTACCTGTGTCCTAACCTCGTCCTTCCACCAGATGAGCTAACGCCCTAATGGCTGGCCACAATGTAATTGCCAAGAGTAGAACCAAAGACTTGGGATTTTCATCCCAAACCTTGGATCAACAAGGCAACCATGTTGTGATTTTGAATTTGCATCCACATCAAAATCGGATAATATTGCCACCGAAAACATTATACCAATTAATTAATTAATAATTTAATCTCATATTATAAATACTTTGTAAAGAACCTTCAACAAAGACATCATCATCTTCCTCGCAAATTTTATATCATTGATCATCAAACAATCAATCAATCAAGAGAAAAAGAAAAAAAAAATGTTAGCGATTTTCCCCAAGGCGTTTGCTAATCCACCAGAGGAGCTCAACAGTCCAGCTTCTGAAAAAGCTTCAAAAAAACCTAACTCCCTGAAGACTCTCTCAGAAACTTCCTCTCTCATCACCCTTCCAACACTTTCACCATTAACTTTGGTGAATCTGCTGTTCTTGCTTATGTTCAACCTGACCATCCCAATTTCTCACTTCATGATCAGAGGTTTGTTTCTGTTTCTTTTAATATAGACTTTCATCAATGAACTCTTTATCCTTAGAAAAAGAATTAGGGTAAATTCTAGTACACCTCGTAGTTGATTAAAAATACAGAATGTGATGATATATATACTGTGTGATCATGGGGAGTTTGAACAACCTGTGCTCACTGAACAGGCAAATATGGATTGACAAAGGGGACTAATGAGGCCATGTTCGTTATCGAAGCCTATTGAGCCCTTCGTGATCGAGGTCCATATCCAGCTGATCAGGTTGTGAAGGGTCTTGATGGAAGCTTTGCCTTTGTTGTCCATGATAGCAAAGGTGGTTCTGTCTTTGCTGCACTGATATGTAGACTTTAGTATGTTTCACTGCCAACAAAATCTTGTTCATGTATTCCCCTTCAGTACATTGTCTAGGCTATTCATCATATGTGCAAACGGGCCAGCCCAAATCTAGATGCAGGCCCGTCAACCCAACTGGTTGGGCCTATGGATAACCGGATGAAGAAATGAACATAACCTTGGGTTACAATAAAAGCTTGACTGTATTATCTAGGGTATGTTTACTATTCGGGAATGAAAATTAGAGGGAATTAAGGGTCTGTTCGGTAACGTTTTCGTTTTTTTTTGTTTTTGGTTTATGTTTTTTGTTTTCTATTGTTCGAGTTTGAAAACGCGTCTGCTAGAAATTATTGAAAACGATATTCCGAAAATGAAAACATTGTAAACGCTTTTGGTAGTATACTTGATATTAAAACAATAAGTGCTTGTTTGATTGAGTTTTCTACTACCTCAAAAGGTCTACCAAAGTCTATTTGAGTTTTTTTTTTGAGTTGTTTGGTTGGGCTTTTGAGATTGTCTATTTTAAATTAAATAGAGACTAGTATAGTTTAAACATTTACTAGTACTAGGCAAAAGCTCATGGGGAGGTGCTTTTCCTAATAGACCTTTTTTTTTTTTTTTTTTTTTTTTTTAAATGTCTACCAACCAAACAACTATATATATATATATATATATATATATTTTCAAAAACTCTATTTCTAATATATCTACTGCAAGTACATCTTTTACTAATAGAGGTTTTTTAAAAGCCCAACTAAACAAGCTCTAAATGTACAGCAACAACAATAAAAGAAAATATTAATATTTAAAAAAAAAATAGTTATAACACCTAGTATTAATATTGATAAAATGAACTGGGTTCATTTCTGTCATGTTGTTTTGAGACATGGCCAAATTGAAAATATTTGCATATGCTTCTTCATCAATAGTCATATATTCTAGTTGAAATTCTCTAAACCTATTGTAACGAGTTTCTTTCCGTATAAAGTTATGAAGCACACAACATGCAATTGGAATCAGTCGTTGCGTACATGGTGGGTAATCAGTCACGAGCTTCAATATTTCGGTAAAAAAATATAATACAAATATTTCTTTTAATATCGTCATCATTATTATTTTTGTATATCATTGTTTTGAGATCATTATTGAGAAATTAAAGACGTGATCATGATAGGGCTTAGATTTCCTGTGCTCCTTCGAAATTCCAAATATCTTGAGCAAAAGAAGAAAGAATGAAAATGTCATTATAAATTACATCAAAACTTTTATATCCATATAATTGTATATAATGGACATAACCATTTCAGAACTCATTACAAGGGGAAAAACTGATAACTTATGCTCTTGGACTCTTGGAACAACATTCAGTAATTTGGCATTAGTGCAAGAATTATGCGACATTATATCTTCAACAAATCTCATAAAACCTAAATCAAACAATGACCCAACAATAGAATGAGATAATACGGCAGGTTCCTGTTGGTGAAGATGCATGTAATTACTCGGTAAAACAAGTAATAGTTAGTATAGCACAACATAAATAGTGATGTCATGTACAATTATCTGCAAAGAAAAAAAGTGCTTTGCAAGTAAAATTTAGATATAAGTATATAACTTTCCAGATTGGAATCGCTATCAGCATAGAGAATTCGGAAAAGTATTACACAATTATTCCCAGAGCAAGAGAATTGCCTACATTTCCATACAAGGAGAGACAGGAAAAAAAAAAAAAAAACTTCGAAGGGAAAAAACAAGAGCTTAATTACCTGAGTGATCATCTCCTTAACAAGTTTCCAGTGAGCATCGTTATCAAAATTTGATGAGAAAGACAGTAGGGGATGTGACCCTGTCAGATGGTTTCCAGTGAGTTTCAGTTCTTCCATTGTGTGCACTAAAACAGGAAAACAGCTTTTATCCACTATCCCATATATTCTCAGATTTATAACGAGAAGGTTAACCAAAATTAGCTCACAAAAAGATATATCAATCAATGATAAAAATATAAGTAATTTAGATATTCAAGAGATTATGCCTATAAAATCCAAGTATAGACTCAAAAATGCTAAATTTGTTCCTATTATGTCATATGATGCCCTTGAGGGAATAAAATACAAGATCTAAGGAGAAAATTACCAGCATTTACTATGAATTTCACAGATGGGCCACTGGGGGACTTGACCATCCATAGATAAAGGTCTTTATGTTTCCTGCACTGAAGTAGAAAGGCAAAACAACGAAGCTTGCTGTCCTTTACTGCTTTTGGACTCGACCTTGCTGTCCTTACAATGCGGCAACAGCGACACCACATTCAACATCAAGTGCCTATTAATAGGAAAGAAGAGTCCTAGTAAATCTCTCAATGATTCTCCTGTATATATTAGGATTACTATTGTGTTTAGGGTAAATAACCTTCCATATTGTAAACACTGTAATGGTATAAATACCAACAGAGACTAATGATTAAGATAAGTTTTCATTCTTCTCAAAACTATCTATTCTATTATGGTATCAGAGCATCCGCTAAGAAAATAGCCGAAGATCCTGAAACCCTAAAAACCTCATATTCTTTCTCCTCCTTTCTTTTTCTACAAATCCCCACATTCTCCAATGACTAATACAACACCAGAATCCTCTGCCTCTGCATCTGCTACATCCTCCTCTGTCTCTCCACAGTTGGTTCTCTTAGGCGCAAATAACACAAACCAACTTCAAGCACAGACACTTGTTGCCATAAATTCAACACAGGTCCCTATCAAGTTAACAAAAGGAGACAATTATGCAGCCTGGAGATCACAGTTTGAAAATCTCCTATTTGGCTATGGAATCATGGGATTTTTGGACGGCACAAAACCGTGTCCTCCAGCAACCATTCCTGCAGCTGCTTCTATTTCCGCCGTTGACCAGCAGTCCGGCATGACAGTTCCAAATTCGGAACATCACCTCTGGCTCCGCCAAGACAGGCTGCTGCTTCATGCAATCCAAGTCTCTTGAATGGGTGCTGCTCAATCAATCGTCACTCGTTCCACAGCCTCTGCTCAAGCCTGGGCGAAATTGGCTGCTACTTATGCTAATCGATCTAACACTCGCAGACTCGGACTTCTAGATTCTCTTACGAATGTTAGCCTGGCTGATAAATCTATTGTTGAATACATGCAGGGAATCAAGAACATTCTAGACAACCTCGAACTCATTGGCAATCCGATTGATGATGGTGCTACTGTAATACACACATTGAATGGCCTTGGTCCAGCTTATCTTCCACTCGCTTCCGCAATTCAAGCCCGAGACACACCAATATCATTCGATGAGCTCTATGATAAACTCCTTGATCATGAAGCTTTCCTTAATCGTGATAGATCGAAGAAACCTAAATCAGTGGTCACAGCGCAATTCAATCAAAGGACAAACAACAGGAGAGGTCGACCATATCAAGGCAACTCGTCAAATAACATGGGGTACAACCAATATCAGAATTATGGCAATAATCACGGTCAACAGCAGAATTATGGGAATGCGCCAAGCAGCGGCCGCACCTACTCGAATCAAGGTAACCAATTTAGGGGCCCGAATCAGTCTCCTTCTCCATCTAATAATCAGTGGCGTCAGCAGCAATACAATAATACCTCCCGTCCAATTTACCAACTGTGTGATAAGATTGGTCGCACTGCACGTGTCTGTCATTCACGACCACAACTGAGTTCCCAAGCGTGGCCATAGGCAAATCATATGACTTTTGATTAGAGCAACTCTCGTAATAACTGAATTCTTGACTCAAGCGCCTCTCATCACATGACATCAGACCTTCAGAATTTGTCTCTCACTCAAAATATGGTGGCCCAGAAGACATCATGGTTGGGGATGGTAAAACGATTCCTATAACCCATACTGGTAGTACTTCCTTACACACATCTACTAAATCTTTTCCTCTCTCCCATGGTCTATGCTCTCCTCACATATCTCACAATCTTATCTCTGTGTCTAAGTTTTGCACTCACAATAACACGTCCATTGAATTTTTTCCTGACTGTTTTCTTGTGAAAGATCTAACCACGGGGGCATCCTTGGTTCGCGGCCGGAATGAGGGCAACTTTTATATCTGGCCGAAGTCCATGTCTCCAGCCACCCTTCTGACCGCAACCTCCCAGCAACAAGTCTCTTCCCTGGCATGGCACCAACACCTTGGTCATCCGTCTCTCCAAGTCCTCCGTCACCTAGTCTCGTCTCAAGGTCTACCAGTTTCTAAGTTAGAGTCTCAATTTTCGCATTGTCATGTATGTCTATGTAATAAGAGTCACAAACTACCGTTTGGTGTCTCCACATTGCACTGCAATAAACCACTAGAAATTTATTTACTGATGTCTAGGGCCCTGCTCACTTGTCATCTTTTGATAATTCTCGATACTATGTTATCTTTGTGGATTATTTTTCAAAATATACTTGGCTATATCCTCTCAAACATAAGTCTGATGTTCCACATGTTTTCAAACGTTTTAAAACACTAGTCGAGAATTTTTTCAATACTCAGATAAAAACTGTTTACTCAGATGGGAGTGGGGAAGCTCAATCCCTTGGTCATGTCTTAGCAAATTTTGGCATACAACATCTAAAATCCCCTCCTCACACACCTGAACATGTCGGCACTGCTGAACGCAAACACCGACATGTGGTGGAAACTGCATTGTCTCTTCTTCATCATGCTTCCATGCCCTTAAGGTTCTGGTCACTAGCTTTTCAAACTGCGGTTCACTTAATTAATCGCATGCCAACCAAAGTCCTTAACAATAACAATCCCTACTCCATCCAATTCAACAAGGATCCGAATTATCGAAAACTACGAGTATTCGGTTGCTTGTGTTATCCGTGGTTACGTCCATACACATCCCACAAACTAGAACCTCATTCCAAACCTTGTGTCTTCGTTGGCTACTCTATTGAGCATAATGCTTATCTGTGTCTCGATAGGCTCTCACATAGAATCTACACCTCTCGTCACGTCATGTTTGTCGAGTCCATTTTCCCATTCGCAAATCACCTTGGCACCATGTCTCAGGCACTTCCCGAACAGGTTAGTAGCTGGTTGAAAAACCTCACCTCCAACACCACTCACCAACCGAAAATTGAGTCAACCACTGTACCAAATCTTCAGCCCGACCATGCCACTTACTTACCTGATATGCTACAAATTTCTATACCAAACACTAACCCTCCTATGCCTGATCGGTCGGCCATCCATGACCCAACACCCGCATCAGCTATGCTGCCCACACCTGTCCAGTCGCTCCCACCATCCCCACCGCCAACAGCTGTTGAGCCAACTATGAGACCAGTATCACCCACATGCCTTATCCAAACCAGATCAAAGAACAACATCTTCAAGCCTAAGACCATCCTAGACCTTCACACCACGACACACACCACTCACCAAACTGAACCAACTTCTCTTCTACGGACCCGTAAAATGTCTGAATGGCGTCAAGGGTGCGTTTGGCACGGAGATGGGACAGGACAAGGTGGGACGGGACGGGACGGGACGGGACAGGACAAGTTGTTCTGTATTGTGTTTGGAAGGCCTGGGACAGAACTGTTAACTGTACTGTTATGCGTTTGATATAACTGGGACTGGACGGGACAAGAGGTTAAAATGACTAAAGTGCCCCTCTTTTATATATATATATATATATATATATATAATGATATAGATAATATTATAATATATATTATTATATATAAATAATATTAATATATAATATTATATGTATTATTATATATATTATATTATATATTACTATATATAATAATAAAATATTATATATTATATAATACGTAATAATATATATAATATATAATATTATAAAATATATTATAAATATTTATATATATATATATATATATACACATATTATAATATATATATATATATATATATATATTGTTATTATATATAATAATTTATAATATAATAAAATATAATATATATATATATATATATATATGATGTATTATATATATAGGATATAATATAATATATTATATATTATTATATATAATAAAATAAAATAAAATAATATATTATATATAAAAAATATGATAATATATAATATATAATATATAAATATATATAATATTATAATCTATATTATTATTATATATATATAATATTATGATATATATTATTATAATATATATAGATATATATAATAATATATTACTAATATATATAAATACATATTATATAATATATATATATATATATAATATTATGATACATAATATTATATATATATATATATATATATATATATATATTATAGTAATAATATATATATTATAATAATATATTATTATTAAACATGTTTATAATTTTTTTGAAAATTTAAAGGGTGAAATAGTCTTTTTGTACTTGTCCCATGTCATGGGACAACCTTGTCCTAGGGTCTTGGGTGGGACAAAATTTGGTGGTTTTTGTCCCACCTTGTCCCGTCCCGTCCCGTCCCATGCTAATAGCGCGCCAAACGTGGGACAACAAAAAATTGTCCCGTCCTGTCCAGTCCAGTCCCGTCCCACGTACCAAACACACCCCAAGCAATGAGTGCCGAGTACGATGTGCTGGTCAAAAAGTCAACTTGGGAATTGGTCCCCGCTCACTCCTCCCAAAATGTGGTGGGATGTAAGTGGATTTTTCGAATTAAGCGGCATCCTGATGGTTCAGTTGCTCGATACAAAGCTTGCCTTGTGGCGAAGGGGTTTCACCAAAGGCCTGGCATTGATTTTACTAACACTTTTAGTCCTGTAGTGAAACCTGTCACAGTTCGTTTAATTCTAACAATTGCAGTAACTAACGGTTGGTCCCTACGACAACTAGATGTAGATAATGTTTTTTTACAGGGAACTCTCTCAGATAATGTGTACATGGAACAGCCTCCTGGGTTCACTCACTCCACATTGCCGCATCATGTTTGTAAGCTTCGGAAAGCAATCTATGGTCTCCGTCAGGCGCCGCGAGCTTGGTACAATGAACTACGTACTTTTCTCCTGTCCATTGGATTTGTCAATTCAAAGAGTGACACATCCCTCTTCACTCATCACCAGTCAAGCCACACACTATATTTACTAGTTTACGTGGACGATATCATTGTCACTGGCTCTTCAGACTTGAAGGTCCGTCAGTTTATTGCAACACTAGCTCAGAGGTTCTCACTCAAAGACTTGGGCCCGCTATCATACTTCCTTGGCGTTGAGGCCAACGCCACCTCCTGTGGTCTCTTCCTCTCCAAACAAAAATACATTCGTGATCTCTTGACGAAGACAAACATGCTTGAATCAAATCCTGTCTCTACCCCTCCCTCGGCAACTGAAACTCTCAAACTTACAGATGGCAGCTCCCTCACAGATGCGACTCAGTACAGACAAGTCGTGGGATCCCTTCAGTACCTCTCCCTTACTCGACCAGATGTCTCCTTTGCGGTAAACAAATTATCTCAGTTCATGCACCGTCCAACCACTACTCACTGGAATGCAGTCAAGCGTGTTCTTCACTACCTGAAAGGCTCGCAAAATCATGGCTTACTCATCCACCGCAAGTCACCATCACACCTCCATGCGTTTGCTGACTCGGATTGGGCGGGTGATCCGGACGACCGTCGCTCCACCACCGCATATATCATCTTCCTCGGCTCCACTCCAATCAGTTGGAGCTCTAAAAAGCAGCACACGGTCGCTCGCTCCTCCACCAAAGCTGAATATCGTGCGATTGCCTCAGCTACAGCTGAGTTGAATTGGCTTGGTCATCTCCTATCTGAGCTTTGAATACCAGCATCCACTGCTCCTGTCATATACTGTGACAATGCCGGTGCCACATATGTCTATGCAAATCCAATCTTTCACAGCCGCATGAACATGTCGCCATAGACTTCTATTTTGTTCGAGATCAGGTGGCTCGAAAGCAACTTCGGGTAGCTCATGTGCATACAAACGATCAGCTGGCTGACTAACTAACAAAGCCTCTCAATTGCAAGCAGTTTTCAGATCATAGATTCAAGATAGGCGTCCTCGACGGATGCTCTATCTTGAGGGGGCATAATAGGAAAGAAGAGTCCTAGTAAATCTCTCAATGATTCTCCTGTATATATTAGGATTACTATTGTGTTTAGGGTAAATAACCTTCCATATTGTAAACACTGTAATGGTATAAATACCAACAGAGATTAATGATTAAGATAAGTTTTCATTCTTCTCAAAACTATCTATTCTATTACCTATACCTGCAAACACCCCACACAATTTTTTTTGTTTTCCAAAACACCCACTTGTCAAATTTCAATTTTTTGATTAAATTCACTACACAATTAAAATAAAAAATTAACAAAAAATCGAGGAAGAGAAAGAAACCCAATTTAATTTTCTCTTACCTGTAGTTGATGCGGCGTGAACAGGTGACCAGGACCTTCTCTTTGTTCCTGAAGAAAGCGGGAGATGATTCGGTTTCCTTGACTTCAGTCTTGTCTTTCCAGCCCAAAAGAGTCCGTTTAGGTCGCTCTTGAACGCTGTTGTGACCAGTGTTGTCGTCGTCTTTGTTTGTTCTTCTTCACCATTGTTGAAGATTTATCAAAACTCGACAATCGTCTCGGTGGTTATGTAGAAACAGAGAGAATTGGAATTTGGAGTTGGCTGCTGCAGAGAGCGAGAGAAGAGAGACGATAAACCCTAGTTAAACCACAACATGATGGTGGGTCAGGGCCCATTTAAGAGGTGGGTTCAAATGGATCCTTATTTGGGTATATGGGTGGGTTGTTTTCGGGTCCAACAAAATACGATTTTTTTTTTCTTTATCAAAATATTTGTTAAGAGTATCGATGGAACAATTACAATTTTGATAGATTATAACATTATAATTATGATGATTCTCAATTATTTGATTTGTGGGAATCAACTAGCAAATTGGTGACAACAAAAAATATATAAGATTAAATACAATATAATTCGGATTCAAAAATATAAAAACAAAATAACTCTTTTAAAAGCAAAATAACGTTAATCTCATTGTTAATTCACAATTACAAAAGATTGCTAAGTGTCATTGCTTTTTGGAAAACAAGGTAATGGTAGACCGTACTAGTTGGGTCTGAATTGAAGTCACCAGCCACAATCACTAAAGGTTCTGCACATCCGAACTTTTTTGACACCAACATTTTGAATTCACCCAAGTGTTGTGTTAGATATTTAGCTTTTTTGGGTTTTGATAGGCTCGTTTGGTGGCTGTCTTGCCTGCTTTGTCTTGGTTCGTGCTGTTTAGCGGCCTATGTGTTTGTTGCTGGGTTTGTTGCTTATTTGTGTTTACCGTTTGTTCGGTTTGTTTGTCGCCTATTTTTGGCTTCTAGCCTTAATAAAATTTCTACAGTTCAATTATATATATATATATATATAGGTGTGTTTACCGTAAGGCTATGCCCACGAACACATTAAAATGTGATCGAATACACAAGCTCCATCTAAAGGCAATATATATTGTTTTTTTTGGTGAATATAAGACTTCCATTTGATAATAAAATAATTACTCTTTATAATATATATCGGTTTCCAGTAAATAATTTTTGTAAAAAAAAAACAATTTATTGAATTTAAATAAAAACGAATAGATTATACATATTAAAATACACCATCTTATAATTAGGAACAATTAAAAAGATAAACAATTACACTCTTTGATTTTGTATAATTTTAATAAAATATATTTAAATTATATTTTTAGTACACATATTACATATACATTATCTTCGTAAATGTTTAAATGACAACTTAATCTTTTTTAAAAAAAAGAATTAACTCCAAAACTAGTCAAAGACTTTGTGGTGTAAAAACAAATAAAAACTCCTTCTTTTTTTTCTTTTTTTTTTTTTTTTTTTTTTTTTTTTTTTTTTGAAGTAGATATACTTTTTCTCTTCCGGCTTCCGAGACATGTAAATTAGCTTATTTGAATGGGTAAAGTTGGCTTTTCTTATATGTGTATTTATAGCCTCCAAGACAAAATATAAATGACTATTTACATTTTCAAGATATATAAAATAGTTGGGGAAAATAACTCAATTCTTTGTTGGGGAATATTATCAAGTTCACATTAGACATAAACAAGTCACCGGGTGCTGTTCATGAATGTACGATATAAAATTGAATAGAGAGAATTAAGAGTGAATAAGTCATTCAAATCCGGATAAAATGAGGTTGGTTTAGTGATTAGCCCTTGTTAGAGTATATGTAAAAACGGCCTATGATGTTCTCATGTAGACGACATACTATTTACTGGTGACATTTGTAAGTATATTCAGCAACTTATCCAGCTTCTGAACAAAAAAAGTTGTCTCGATCTATTTTATTTGCATCAAAGATACCTATTGTGGTGTAAAATAAAATATCATTTGCCTTTTAAACGTTTGTATTAATTTGTGCAATAAATATTAATAAGTAAAATTGATTTTTTTTTTTTTTTTTTAAAGCTTAAACCAATTTTATAATGAACAAGACAAGATATAATACCTAATGTCCGTGGAGGATTTTTAGTCAAGTAGCAATATCTAAAAATGAGAAAATAAATTTTTTGCTTATTACATGAACATTCAGGTAATAATCTAATCATGAATGAACACATCTGAGCAGAGTATGTTGTGCCACCTTATTTTTTCTTCTGTTTCTTTGCTGGTGGTGCTGGTGGGGGAATGACAACACGGAAAACCCATGCGGCCAGTATTGCTCCTACGAACGGACATATCCAGTATACGTAAAACTGATCCCATGTATCGTGCCATTTGTTTAAGTATGCCCAACCAAAGCATAACTTCTGAGAGACTCAGTATATATTTATATATATAGTCAATACACTAAAAGCATAACTTCTATTTATTTCATAAAATAGGATATAATACATAAAGGATACATTTATTTCATAAAATATGATACAATACATAAGGGAAGGATCCGACAAATTTATTTTACATTTTATCCAAAAGCATGGCTTATTCACTTTCCACAAATAGCAAAAACAACCACAACAATCTTCAAATGCATCCAAACAAATACTAGAACACTTATTTATAAAACACACTACGAGATTCTCAATCATTAAACATCGGAGAGCTGAACAACCTGCCAATTAATTAAATTTTTAATTAGAATGTTAAGCAAGTTGTGTGTTTGTGAAATTAAAGAAAATTAAAATGACATGGATACCTACTTAAGGAGCATGAGGTATCACGTAGATACCTATTGAATTGATGAAATCTCCTGCACTTCCACAGAAACCAACAACTTCCCCATTTTCTAAAGGAACTTCAAAACCAGTGCCAGTTGTAGGGCCATAAGGTCCGTTCCCTGACTTATTAGTATTCGTATAGAATGTTAGAGATTCAATGACAACTACCTCGTTAATTTTTGTTGTGGTTCCGCTTATCTTGGTCAAATATTCGGTTGGTCCGAAGGTAATCTACATAAAATCATGTTGTTTAAAAAAAAAAAAAAAAAACAACTAAAAACAAGCAGATCTTTATAAAACATGAGAAGTACTGTATACTTACCGTTGCATCTTTTAAGCCAGTACCCCATTGCTCACTTTGTTTAGTTAATTTAGCTTTATGATCAAAGCTTTTGAATTTGAGTAAATGAACGACATTCTTATGACCGATTTCTATCTCTGTAATGGAAGTATTTGTACCTGGTTCAAATTTCAGAGAGTTCCTTTTTGGAACTCCCCATGGCCCTATCAAAATGGTTCCCTGCAGCAAAAATTTATAAAAATATAATATAATTAATTGAAGAATTTATGATATATACAATCCAAGTTAAAACAGACAAAAAAACAAATACAAGCCTGGTTTGCCATTTGCTGAATATCAAACACTTTGTAAAGTTGCTGCTGCTGATCGATTTGAATGAGTAGAGTTGGCTTTTCTTGTATGGTATTTATAGCCAAGCCACCAAGTCAACATGCATTGCTGTCTTCTCTTGCTCTCGATGAAAACCACACAGAGCCACAACGGGAGATAACTATTTCCACAATCCGGGAAGAAAACTTCTCACACATACTTGTAAAATATGCATTGTGGGATTTGAACCCCTCACCATTTATGTGAAAGGGAGGTGCACTACCAACTCTGCTAGGAGGAGATGTGCTACGTTTTTAATTTTCAAGGCAAATTTTTAATTTAAAAAAAATAAAGAAAAAGTTGTATAATAACATCATATAATAAGAAGATAAACAACTACACTATTAAAAGTAAATGAATTGTATATACTTTTCAAACTTTCATGATTTTGGAACCTTTGCCTTTGAGTGAGGAAGATGAGGGTTTAGCCTCCAAAGCATCACGAAGGTTTGTTTTCATATTTAATATTTCTTATCCATACAACAATATCACAACCACCTTGTGGTCCTTACGATAACTACTAATTGCTTGCTCTGATCGGACCACATCCTAAACGATGTAATCTTAACATGTAATACACAAGTTCCAATTACATGTAGAGTGGTGATATTTTTGTTTTTAAATAAAAAATAATAACTATTTGTTTTGTGTTCCAATTACTGATTTGAATGAGTAAAGTTGGCTTTTCTTGTAGGGTATTTATGGCCACCAGGTCAACATCCATTGCATGGCTAGTCAACATGCATTGCTGCCTTCTCTTGCTCTTGATGAAAACCACGGAGCTACAATTTCATTATTTTCAGGATACAAAAAATTAATAAAAGAGTCACATTTATTATTTTAAGATACATAAAATGATGTATAGATGTTTTTATAGATTAAATATTCGTTTTTTTTATTTGATTTTTAATATTTAAACCCTTGTTTATTCCAATTTTATTTACTTAATTAGAAATATGAATATGTATCCAAATACTAAAAATTAAATAAAAAAGTTATATTTTTTATTTTCAAGACATAAAGTTGTAATTTAAAATATATATATATATAAAGAAAATGTTGTACATTGATATTATAATAAAAAGATAAACAAATTACAAGATTAAGAGTAAACTAACCACACTTTTCAAAGTCTGCTTATTATTGTCGGGAATTTGAACCGATGAACGTGGAAACGGTATGCCTAATATTCACCCATAACATAGCATTTAATGTCTACTAGCAGGAAAATAAGATGAGAGAAATATAAACCCATCACACAAGACAAGATATAGCGCGGAAAACCTAAATCGGGAAAAAAACCATGAGTGCGCCGTCAGGAGAACAGAGAAAGTTCCACTATGTGATAAATTGTTACAACCATATACTTCAGGATTCTCTCTCTAACCCAAACCCCAAATCATCAAGCCTTACCAAGTCTCCAAGCTCACAACCGAGCTTTACATCATGACTATCAGCTCAAAAAGAACCCCCAAATATCCCAAATGTAAATGAACCGTATATACTAAAAAGATGAACAACTACACTATTAAAAGTAAAGGAACCATATATATTTCCAAATGTTTCCCACGTCTCCAGGAAGTTTCATATCAGTTGAGTCTCATTTGATTAACATTGGGTTCATTTAGGAATATAAGCTAAAACCTAACAATTATTTTATATTTATTTTCCTATTACAAATTTACAGCACTACCACGAACACGTACCTTGTGGTTCACGTAATTATTAGTATGGGTCCTTAAAATAACTATTGATTGCTCCAATTCCCAACACATCCTTTTATGACGTAATCTTAACATGTGATACACAAGTTCTGCCAGACACACAAACGCTTCGTGTTACCTAGAAAGGGAGTTAAATTGATTTAATAATAATAAAAGATAAATTATTAACTGATAAATTTGTTGCTAAAATTCAACTATCTTGTTTGCCACAGTTTGAAAAAACATTGAAAACATCATTTAGACATTTTCAATTTCTCTTCGTTAAAAGCTGAGTATAGTTCTTCCCCGGTTTGAATTTCCACAAAAAAAAAAAAAATAAAATAAAAGATGTTGAGAACAATACTAAACGACCCCTAAGAATTAATTGAACATTCATTTCAAAGTTTTTTAAGTATTTTTTTTTCCTATCCACTCCCACAACCATATTGAGGTTGTCGTAATTACTATTACTACGAGTCCTTACGATTACTATCAATGACATGCCAAGAGAAATTAACAAATATTGAATGGTATGGTTCAATCTAACGCATACTCACAACATATTATATACGACATGTGATTGAATATACATCTTATGGGAAATAATTATCGGGTGATTAAGAATTTCCTTTGATAATAAAATATTACAATATATATTGGTTCCTAGTAAAAAAAAAAAAAAATTTCTTAAATGTTTTGACTCTCATGTGCTTTTCTTTTGAATTTAAAAAAAAAAAAAAAAAAAGAGTCATATTTATTTTTTAAAGATACATAAAAAGATGTAATGATGTCTTTAGAGAAAAAAATATATATTCGTTTTTATTCCATTTTTAATCTTTAAACCCTTATTTATTCACAATTTTATGAAATGTTTATTATGAAAAATATGAATTTGTATCCAAATATTAAAAGTAATTAAAAATGTTTTTTTTTTTTTTAATTTTCAAACCATAAAGTTGTAATCTCAAAAAAAAAAAAAAAAAAAAAAAAGGAGAGAGAGAAAAAGTTATATAATTACATAATAATAAAAAGATAAACAATTACATTATTAAGAGTACTTTTCAAAGTCTTCTAAATAATGTTTGTTTTCATATTTATTTCTTATTCACACAACAATAATACAATACCACAACCACCTTGTGGTTCTCGATCATAATTAGTAGTAATTGTCCCTACAATAACTACTGATTGCTTGCTCTGTTTGGATCACTTCTTCTTTTCATTCTTCCTATAGCAACACAGAGAAAAAAATGTGATTGAGAATACAACAGACTAGCGACGAATGAGCGAAGGGCTTTAGGATAAGGATTTTGCTTCGAGCAGCTCTCGGGCGAATTCCTAGTTAAGGTAGAGCAGCTTCAGGTGTTGTCAAATTCAAAACATTAAATGAAGTTTTTTTTCCATATTTATTTTCCTATTCACACAACTCTATCGCAGCTACCTTGTGGTTCTTGTAATTATTAGTATGGGTCCTTGCAATAACTATTGATTACGTGCATTCACAACACAATCCTTTTTGGCGTAATCTTAACATGTGTTACACAAGCTCCCTTGTAATAACCACACCCACAAGTTAACGGATAAGTTACCAATCATATACAGTAATGGATCAGGCCGGACCGGACCCGGGTTGGATTCGGACCGGACCGGATTTATCCGGCCATTTTAACACCTTTAATCTAGTCATTCCAATATCTAGTTTGACCCTGTTAAAATATTCAATTCAAAAAGTAATCAAAATATTCGTTCTAAAATATATAATTGGTTTAAAGAAATCCAAAATAAATACAAATACTTCTAATCGAGTATTACACAACAAATGAAATTTAATGTTTACATCTTCAATCAATACTCATATACTAAGTACTAAATAGTAACTACTAACTTAGGTTAATATTATAATATATTAGTTTTTTTTTATTGTTAAAATTTTAGATATAAATTAAAATAAATAATATATATATATATATATATATATATATATATTAGGGGAAATAAGGAAATGGGTTTAGGGAAAGGTACCCCACCACCTCTCCCATTTATAAAATGGGGGTCAAGTTTGCCTCCACCCCAAAACCCATTTGGGAGCAAAATTTGCCCCCAAATCTCTATAGGGCTCATGGGGGAAGGTGCCCCTGTTAGCGAACAAACCTTTCACTAATACGCGTGGAAGCGTTGCCAGATAGAACACAAAACAAACAATCACAAAGAAGAGATAAGATGAAGAGAAGTAATTTAAATCCAAACACACACAACACAAGAATTTACGTGGGAACCCAAATCAGGGAAAAAACCACGGCTGTCAGGACGACAAGAGAAAGTTCCAATATATAGTAAATTGTTACAACCACACACTCAGGTTCTCTCTCTAAATAATACCCCAAACCTAATTACACCCAATGCTCACTTTGAGATCTCTCTAGTATTTACTATTTTGCTCCACCACTCTCAGGTGTTTTTCACACACCAATAACCTAGTTATTATGGTCTATTTATATGTATTATAGGGAGTTTAAATTAACAAGGAAATCTATCTCCTAGTCATACAAGAATACTTGTTCCACATAAATACTATTTCCTATTTAAGACAAGTCTTCTTTCAAGGAGAAATCATTTTCCTATTCAAACTTCAAGAAGCAACCTATTTCCTCTTCCATGAATATTTCCTGATTCAACACATGCTTGTGATTAACTACGATTCAAGTTGCAGTTGGCCACCCGCTTCCTAAACCGTGTTGAACTTGACCACTCAGAAAAAACTGTGATCACTATGCATCTCATCTCGTGAACCGCTGCCGGTACCGCTGCCATGACCACAGCGGTCACGCAGCGGTACCTACTGGAATCAGAGCACTGTCGTAGCGCTGCCAAACAATTGGCAGCGGTGCCCTACCGCTGCCATGACCGCTGCCAAAGCCACAGCGGCTTGGCAGCGGTTTTAGCTGGTGTCCTCTTCTTCAGTTCGTTTTGCCTCCAATCCTCCCTCAAACATAACCTCATACTCCCAAACGCTCTCACGTCTCCAGGAAGTCTCCGCATTGGTAAATAGGGTTTGGTAACCATTGGAATTTTCAAGTCATATCCAACAATCCTCCCTTATGGCGAGAATTCCAAAACTTGTCCTCAGCTACGATCCTATCATCAAGAATCAACATACCCACCACTAGGTATAACCACTTAGGAAACAACCATCCCAAGATTTCACCGGCACATGTCGAAATTTACCTTGCTGAAAATTGTGGTGCAACTCCTCACGTTAGGTTCCTAGGGAGTTCACTCAGCCATCGACATCCTTGTCCACCACAACACCTTGCATCACCTCCTAACCAATGCCCGTGTGCAATTGTGGACCCGCTATCAGCTACATCCTTTTCATGGCAACTAGCGGTCATGCCATGAGGATGTTTATGCCCCTTTAGAGGACATCGCTGTAGTCGTCAAACTCAAGAGAGGTGATTGCCGGATCACCCTCTTTGGAGCCCTTAGCCATACTTATTTTCTTCTTTTGACAATCCTTCCTTATGTGTCCAGACTATCCACATCCCCAACAAGTGACTTTCCCTTTGGAGTTCCCCTTTTTCCTGTCAACCAAAAGAACAGAGTTATCAGAAGATTTACCTTCACTCTTTAGCCTTCGTTCCTCAAAGATAAGTTTGTTCGCTACATCTCCAAAGCATATGGTTGAACTCCCATGCATCAAGATTGGCTTCATGTGCGCATAGGATGATGGCAGGGACCAGATGAGTCTAAGACCTTTGTCTTCTTCATCACTCTTTACTCCAATCGGCTCTAATTCTGAAACTATTCCATTGAGCACTCCCAGATGATCAGAAATTTTCTTACCTTCAGTCATCTGCAACATGTGAAACTACTCCTTCAGGTAGAACCGATTGCAGACGCTATTTGATTGATACAATTCTTCAAGCCTCTCCCAAAGTTCTTTCGCTGAATATTTTCCATGAATATTTGCAAGAACGTTCTTGGCTAGGTTCAATCGTATCGCACTCGCAGCCCTTTCATCCAACTCCTCCCAATCATCATCGCTCATCTTAGGTTTTCCAGAACTAGTACTAGCCGCATCTTTACTGGAATCTCCAGAGCCTTCAGGGTTCGCAAGGGTTGACTTGCCCTTCAACACCTTGTGTAAACTGTATTGGATTAATAGGTCTTTGACTTGAACTTGCCACAAGCCAAAATTAATCTTTCCGTCGAACTTCTCAATATCGAATCTCATCATCCTTGCCATAAAGTTTGTTAAGACCACTACCAAGCAACCGTGGCTCT
This sequence comes from Acer saccharum, assembly GCA_030490815.1. NCBI lineage: Eukaryota > Viridiplantae > Streptophyta > Magnoliopsida > Sapindales > Sapindaceae > Acer > Acer saccharum. The sequence continues at coordinate 19,038,539 of CM059867.1, read as the reverse complement.
GATACCAATTGTTAGCGAACAAACCTTTCACTAATACGTGCGGAAGCGTTGCTGGATAGAACACAAAACAAACAATCATAAAGAAGAGATAAGATGAAGAGAAGTAATTTAAATCCAAACACACACAACATAAGAATTTACGTGGAAACCCAAATCAGGGAAAAAACCACGGCTGTCAAGACGACAAGAGAAAGTTCCAATATGTAGTAAATTGTTACAACCACACACTCAGGTTCTCTCTCTAAATAATACCACAAACCCAATTATATCCAATGCTCACTTTGAGATCTCTCTAGTATTTGCTATTTTGCTCCACCACTCTCAGGTGTTTTTCACACACCAATAACCTAGTTATTATGGTCTATTTATATGTATTATAAGGAGTTTAAATTAACAAGAAAATCTATCTCCTAGTCATACAAGAATACTTGTTCCACATAAATACTATTTCCTATTTAAGACAAGTCTTCTTTCAAGGAGAAATCCTTTTCCTATTCAAACTTCAAGAAGCAACCTATTTCCTCTTCCATGAATATTTCCTGATTCAACGCATGCTTGTGATTAACTACGATTCAAGTTGCAGTTGGCCACCCGCTTCCTAAACCGTGTTGAACTTGACCACTCAAAAAAAACTGTGATCACTATGCATCTCATCTCGTGAACCGCTGCCGGTACCGCTGCCATGACCACAGCGGTCACGCAGCGGTACCTACTGGAATCAGAGCGCTAACGTAGCGCTACCAAACAATTGGCAGTGGTGCCCTACCGCTGCCATGACCGCTGCCAAAGCCACAGCGGCTTGGCAGCGGTTTTAGCTGATGTCCGCTTCTTCAGTTCGTTTTGCCTCCAATCCTCCCTCAAACATAACCTCATACTCCCAAACGCTCTCACGTCTTCAGGAAGTCTCCGCATTGGTAAATCGGGTTTGGTAACCATTGGAATTTTCAAGCCATATCCAACAGCCCCATAGGGAAACACGCATCCTAAGCCACACCGACAAATTAATAGATAAGTTGGTAGTTGAATTTCAGTCATCTTATCCGACACATTTTGAAAAACATTGAAAACATAGTTTAGAAGTTTTCAATTTCTCTTCGTTAAATCTGAGAACAGTTCACAACATTTTGGTTTTATCATAAATAAATATTAAAAAAAAAAATGTCTAACGAACACATATTTTATATTTTTTGTTGTTTGATTGTAAAACAGAAGTTGAGAACAATACTTAAAGATCCTTAAGAGTTAACTGAACATAAATTTCAAAGTGTTATAATAAGTTTTTTTTTTTTTTTTTCCATATATATTTTCAGGGAGTAATATTAGACATCCCAAATTTTTTTTTCCAAATTCTGTCATAAATGATGTGGCACGTGAGATGTCAACATCACATAAATCATTGATGTGGCACGTGAGATGTCAACATCACATCAATCACCATATAATCTCATGATTTATGTGATGTTGACATCTCACGTGCCACATCATTTAGGATAGAGTTTAGGAAAAAAAATTGGAACGTTTAGCATTACTCATATTTTTATATCGACTCCCATAACCACATTTTGGTTGTCGTAATCATTTGTACGAATCCTTACAATTACTAATTGATGACATGCTAATAATTGAAATAATAATAATTGAATGGTGTGATATGATCTTAACATGTGATTGAATACACAAGCTCTATCTTACGGGAAATAATTATTGGGTGATATATTAAGAATTTCATTTGATAATAAAATAGTATAAATAATTTGTTTAATTTTTTTCTTAAATGTTTTGACTCTCATGTGCTTTTATATTGAATTTAAATAAATAAATAAATAAGTGTCATGATTATAAGTTTAAGATACATAAAAATATAAAATGATGAAATGATGTCTTTAGAGGAAAAACAATATTCGATTTTATTCAATTTTCAATCATTAAACCCTTATTTATTCACAATTTTATTTATTTATTATGAAAAATATGAATTTGTATCCAAATGTTAAAAATTAGGGAAATTATCATTTTAGTCCCTATGGTTTACCCTATTATCCATTTTAGTCCTCGTCGTTCTAGTATTAGCCATTTTGATCCCCACCGTCCAATTCCGTTAGGGTTTTTGAAATTTCCATTAGTGAGCGAGGGTAAAATGGTAAAATCGTCATACATTCTTCTAGAATCTTATTTAAGAAGGACAAATGAGGGTATATTGGTAAATGGATAGTTAATTACTTAATCAAATTAATAAATGTAATTAAATTAAATAATACAAATTAAAATATTTTAATAAAAGATTAATATTTTAATAAAACTAAAACTAATTAAACTCCCTATCTCCCACTCGCTAATCATCATTCATCACCAAACCCTAACAAAAAAAATTATCTATCTCTCTTACTCTACTCCATCATAACATCAAACCTCCCAACACCCAAGCGACGGCGGCAGTGATGACCAAAAGCGACGACGACGACCAAAATCAGTGACGAAAACGATCGGAAGCAGCGGCGACGACGACAAGAAGCAGTGACGAAGACAGCGGCGATGATCGGAAGCTCAACGATGACGACGACGACCAGATCTCTGTCTCTTCTTCTTCTTATTTCTCGGCTTCTGGTGGTGGTGGTGGTGGTGAGATCGATCAATTGATCTAGATAGAGATGAGATGAGATCAAAGTGGCTAGGGTTTGAAATGAGGGAGAGCGACGGGGAAGAAATATAGATGAGATCAGTGGGGAAGAAAGAGAGATGAGATCGGTTTGAATGGATTTTTTGTGGCTTAGATTGTGTGTGATTTTGTGGGTTTGATTGTGTTAATTTTCTAGTTTTTATTGTATTGTTGATTGGTTTCAATTTTGTTGTCGAATGAATTTGATATTGTTGTGTTGTTTGATCTGGGTTGTTTGATTTTTTTGGGTTTCGATTTGAGTGGTCTATCGGAGCTGGATTTGAGTGTTGAATGTTGTGGTGTGTTTCAGTTTTAGTTCTGGAGATCGAAACCAAATCTGGATTATATGATGTAAAGTTATTTTTTTGGTGATAAATTTGTGTTTACATGAATGATGATGATGGGGAAGATTGATTTCCAGATAAATTAATAAAAAAATGAAAAAACAAAAACAAATTAAATTTAAATTTAAAATATATAAAAAAAAAAAAGTAATGAAAAATAATATTATGAGGGGAGAGAAATTAACAAAATATTATTTTTTTAATTGTTTTAATATTATTTTACCGTTTTGCCCTTCTTAAATAAGATTGTAGAAGAATGTATGACGATTTTACCATTTTACCCTTGCTCACTAACAGAAATTTCAAAAACCCTAATGGAATTGGACGGTGGGGATCAAAATGGCTAATACTGGAATGACGAGGACCAAAATGGCTAATAGGGTAAACCATAGGGACGAAAATGATAATTTCCCTAAAAATTATATTAAAAATGTTACATTTTTATTTTCATTTTATTTGTTGAAGTATTACAAGAACTATTACAATAGGACTGCCAGGACCTGCCGATATCAAATAATACATGTGCGACCCGGATATCTACTCTCATAACGGGAGATAACTATTTCCACAACCTGGGAAAAAAACTCCTCACACTTGTAAAATGCGCATATTGGGATTTGAACCCCTCACCACTTATGTGGAAAGGAGGTGTACTATCAGGCTATCAGCTCAACTAAGAGGTGATGTGCTACATTTTTAATTTTCAAGACATAAATTTTTAATTAAAGAAAAAAAGACATAAAAAGTCGTATAATGACATTATAATAAAAAGATAAACAACTACACTATTAAAAGTAAATGAACCATATATACTTTTCGAAGTCTTCTTAGTAATGATTGTTTCCATATTTATTTCTTATTCGCACAACACTATCAAAACCACCTTGTGGTTTAATTTTACAATAACTATTGATTGCTTGCTCCGTTCAGACCACATCCTGAACGATGTAATCTTAACATGTGACACACAAGTTCCTATTACATGTGGAGTGGCGATATTTTTGTTTTTAAATCAAAAATAATAACTATTTGTGTTGTGTTCCAATTACTGATTTGAAAGAGTAAAGTTGGCTTTTCTTGTATGGTATTTATAGCCACCAGGTCAACATCCATTGCATGGCTAGTCAACATGCATTGCTGCCTTCTCTTGCTCTTGATGAAAACCACAGAGCTACAATTTCATTATTTTCAGGATACAAAAAATTAATAAAAGAGTCATACTGTATTTATTATTTTAAGATACGTAAAATATTCGTTTTTTATTCGATTTTTAATATTTAAACCCTTTTTTGTTCACAATTTTATTTACATATCGAGAAATATGAATATGTATGCAAATATTAAAAATTAAATAAAAAAGTTATATTTTTTATTTTCAAGACATAAAGTTGTAATTTACAAAATATAAAGAAAAAGTTGTACATTGATATTATAATAAAAAAGATAAACAAATTACATGATTAAGAGTAAACTAACCATAGTATTCAAAGTCTTCAGTGTTCACTCTTCAATTAGCTAGGCGTTGTAAATTTTGAATCCGTTGAAATTTTGAATCTGTTGGAATTCTGTGATTGCTGAAATTGTTAAATTGGTCTGGTTGTAATGAATAATGATACACTTGATTGAGTTGCAAATTTTGTATGTGAATATTGGGCTCCTTTCTTTATTTGTCAATGTGATATAAGGGATTGTTTTGTAACTTTAGACCCAAATGCAGATTAAAAAGTAATTTGTACAAAGTATTCTGTGATTCAATTTGTTGGACATACTTGTGTTTTGAGTTAATTTAGATATTATGGAACTTCAGTTTCTAGTTTAGTTTAAAGGTATGGTATTTATGAATATTTTAATTGGTACTTTGTTATTTTAACTATTATAATGTGGAGAATTAAAATCTAATAACTTGTTCGATTATGAATTTTAATTGTACTTTGCCTAAAACAGAAACCATTTTATATCCATTTCTCTTTTTTGTCTTTTCTTTTTAGTCATTATATCTAATGTCAGCAACTGAACCCATTGCCAGAGCTCATGGTTTTATATTCTCTAAGTCATTACATCTAATGTCAGCAACTGAAGTCATTACTACTATCTTGTTTTATATTTCAGCCCAAAGAAGTAAATGTCTATTTACAGAACTCGATTTTGTTTATATGCTTCTTGCCCTATTGTTCTATCTAGCTGTTTGTTAACTTTTATTGTTGTATTTTCCAGCAAAAAAAAAAAAAAAAAAAAAAAAAAAAAAAAAAAAAAAAAAATCAATCTTGTGGCATAGGCATAGCAGGACTGGTGCGACTTGCTGGATGCAATTGCTTGAATGCTTAACAAATTTTATTGTTTCGTTTCAATGTTTCACTTTGATTGTTAATTTATTTGTTATTTTAGTTATTAGTGTTTTATTGTTATTTATTTGTTATTAGTTATTAGTAACATGTTTCCTAAAAATCAACCATCTGGATTTGAAAACGACAAAAAAGACAAAAATTAGAACAATTTCTGCAACAGCTTTGGATGCAGGGGAGGTGGTATGGAAAGGGGTCTCCTTAAGCGAGTAGGCATTTGTCATGACATCAGCGGGAACACTTACTTTTTTCTGGTTAATAAATTAATATTTTACAAGAATTAAGAGAATAAAAAAATAAAAAACATGTCTAGTAATATTTATTAATCAATTTTTTTTTTTGGTATAATTTTAAAGTGAATTCATTATAAATATAAAACAAAATTTATTATTTTAAGAAGAATAAATATTGCAATTTTATTGTTTATGTTTTTTTTTTTTCTTGTTATTATTTAATTTTTAATATTGTGTTTCTTGTTTTTACTTTTATTTTTTTGAATGTAAGATTGTTTAGTTCATTTTGAGTAGGTGTTCTATTTGTTTTATTTTATATAAACATTAGTATATCATCAATTTTTCTTTATGTAATAAAACTCGTTTTTTGTTTTTTTTGTTATTTTAAAAAAAACATATTTTACTATGATCTTAATTTTTGATATTTTTTATAATATAAGCGTTATTTTAATCAAGTGTCCCACCTAATTAAAATTCCTAGGTCCGCCAATGCAGTTTCCCTTGCTTGGTTGAGCAGTGGGATAAGATTAACTAACCCCAACAAAATATCCCATTCCAATGGGATAAATTAGTCCCGACCAAAATCACGGGATTCAAATGAATTAGTTGCTTATTTCACTCGTCTCTTCTTAATCTACCTCTGGGTTTTGATTTTTCTTCTTCAATTTTGGTTTTGTTTTTTGTGGGCACAGATGTTTGTATTATGGGTGTAGCAAGTACGCCAATGGCGGCCTTCTGGGCTCACTCTTATCCTTTATCAGCTACAAAGCTTGGCTCCATCGCTGCTATTCAGTGTAAATCATCACAACCCCACTAGCCTTGTCATTTATACGGAAATTTTGATGCTTTCATTGTTGGGTGATTATATGGATGCGTAATTGTTATGACCTTTGTTTCTTTTTTTGGTGGGGTTTCAGCTGTAACGTTTGCAGCACAGAGCATCAAATTGGTATGATCTTTATTTTTGACTTGCATGGCTAGTCAACATGCATGGCTAGCCACACCCACAAGTTAACAGATAAGTTTGTGGCTGAATTTCAGCCATCTTGCCCGATACATTTTGAAAAACATTGAAAACATAGTTTATAAGTTTTCAATTTCTCTTCATTAAATCTGAGAATAGTTCTCTGCATTTTGATTTTATCATAAAAATAAAGAAGTTAATATTCTTAGCATATATTGTTTCTTGGCAATTCTTCAAAGCATTAATATTCGTAGAGGGACTGTGGAGTGTGGATGCTTGGCTTGGTCTCTTAACCCGAGTGGATATTTTACAGTTGCCTCTTTTCGGAGGGCGATGGAGGATCAGCTTACAGAATGTTTTTGGCTAGACAAGTTTAGTTGGCAAGGTATTTGCCCACCAAAGGTGGAAATTTTCAGTAATGGTGAGATAAGTTATTCATAAGTTTGGGATCCCTCTGAGTGCTGGCATGGAGTGTCCTTCATGCAACAATGAGGTAGAATCGCCTCGCCACCTTTTCCTACATTGCAGGTGGTCTTGGCGTCTTTGGTCGAAAAGTATGGGTTGGTGGGTTTGTTAATAGCTGCGTTTCGAACACTATAACAGAATGAGCTGTTTTCTGGACCAATTTATGTCCCAATGTTAGCAGTACAAGAGCCTAGAACACCTTGTTTTTCGCTGTGCTGTGGATGATTTGGGAAATGAGAAATCTCAAGGTATTCAAGGACACGGCTGTGGACTTTGTCATCGCTGAGGATACCATAAAATTCCGGGTTGCTTGCTGATTTAAACATCATGGCAGGGGGTCAAAGGTGCCGATAACCTCCATCCTTCTTAACATTAGCGAGTTATGCAAGGAATCCAAGAAGACTAAGCTGCAGAAATCTGAGGCGTGGATTCTGCCAGGTTGTGAAGGCTTGAAATTCAATGTCGATGGCTCTGCGAGAGGCAATCCTAGACCAGCTGGCATTGGTGGTGTCCTAAGAGACTTAGGTGGTAAAGTCCTGTGTATTTTCTCTGATTATGTTGGTACATTGGATTCTAATTTGGTGGAATTAATGGCCATTGAAAAAGCATGTCGTCTTTGTGTTTCGAGATCTTTCTTAGCCAGCCACACTATTGATATCGTAAGCGATTCTATGGTGGCTGTTTCCTGGATTAATGTCAAAGGATTTGGTTGTTACAAATATGTCAATAGGATTTACGACAATCGTGATCTCCTAAGATCTCATGGGGTTATGGTTATTTCGCACTCTTCGAGAGCCTCTAACTCCTTTGCAGACAGCTTAGCGAAGATGGGTTCGAGTCTAAATGGGGACTTCACTCGTTGGGCTGATGGTTCTTGTTAATGTGGCACAAACCCTCTGTTTTTCAGTGGTCTTTAACTGCTTTTAGTCTTCCCTTTGTTTAGATGTTTTTTGTTTTATTGCTTTTGCTGGCTCTCTTGTTAGCAGCGTTGTCTGTGCTGCTGCTTTGCCTTCCTGGTTGCGTTTTGCATGTGTTTTGCTGCCGTGACTGGCTTGTCTCTTCATATCCACTCCCGTAACCATATCGTGGTTGTACTAATCATTAGTACAAGTCATTACAATTACTATTGATGAAATGATAATAATTGAAATGATAATAGTTGAATGGTGCGATATGATCTTAACATATGATTGAATATACAAGCTCCATCTTACAGGAAATAATTGTCGGGTGATATATTAAGAATTCCATTTGAAAATTAAATAGTATAATATATATACTGCCATATTGGTTGCTGGTAAATAATTTGTTTAATTTTTGTCTTAAATGTTATGACTCTCATGTGCTTTTATATTGAATTTAAATAAATAAATAAATAATGTCATCATTATATTTTAAGATACATAAAATGATGAAATGATGTCTTTAGAGGAAAACAAATATTCGATTTTATTCATTTTTCAATCTTTAAACCCTTATTTATTTATTATGAAAAATATGAATTTGTATCCAAATGTTACAAATAAGATTAAAAACGTTACATTTTTATTTTCAAGACATAAAGTTTTAATTTTAAAAAAAATAAAGAAAAAGTTGTAAAATGACATTATAATAAAAAGATAAACAACTACACTATTAAGAGTAAATCAACCGTATATACTTTTCAAAGTCTTCTTAGTAATGTTTGTTTACAATCACTATTCACTATTGATTGTTCCAATTCACAACACATCCTTTACGACGTAATCTTAACAAGTGAAACACAAGTTCCATCGTAACAACCAGACCCGCAAGCTCCATGTTACCTATAAAGGGAGTTAAATTGATTTATTAAAATAAAAAGATAAATTATTAACCGATAAGTTTGTTGCTGAAATTCAACCATCTTGTCTGCCACTGTTTGAAATACATTGAAAACATCATTTATACGTTTTCAATTTCTCTTCATTAAAAAGCTGAGAATAGTTCTTCCCCGATTTGAATTTCATAATAATTAAAAAAAAAAAAGGGTCTAACAAACAAATATTTTATATTTTTTTTGGAGTTTGTAAAAAAATAAAATAGAAGTTGAGAACAATACTAAACGACCCCTAAGAATTAACTGGACATACATTTCAAAGTTTTTTTTTTCATATCCACTGCCATAACCACATTGTGGTTGTCATAATTACTATCGATGATGACACGCCAAGAGAAATTAATAAATATGGAATGGTGTGGTTCAATCTAGCATACTCACAACACATTATATACGACATGATCTTAACATGTGATTGAATACTCATCTTATGGAAAATAATTATTGGGTTATTAAAAATTTCCTTTTATGCCTTTATAGAAAAATATATTCATTTTTATTCATTTTTTTAATCTTTAAACCTTTATTTATTCACAATTATATGAAATGTTTATTATTAAAAATATGAATTTGTATCCAAATATTAAAAATAAATTAAAAATATTAATTTTTTTTATTTTCAAACCATAAAGTTGTAATTTCAAAAAAATAATAATAATAATAAAGAAAAAGTTGTATAACTATATAATAATAAAGAGGAAATAGGAGTATATAGCATTTTTTTAATTTTGAATTGTACAAATATCAAACTTTAATAACTCTTGTTTTAATAGCACCAAAAATGAAATTTGGACAAAAATACCCTCCAGCTACTTTTCTTTTCTCTTGTGTGTCCTTACCTTCTTCTTCCTTTTTCCAAAACCTCCATTGATGGAGCTTCAATGGAGGTGCCACCGTCGACCGGCGAGTTGACCGGCAAAACCACCAGGAAAATGTTCGTCGAGTGCCAATAATTGTAACCGAAGTGTTCGTTTTCATTTTCGAGTTGTGTAGAGAGAGAAACGAAGCAAAACCCAAATCGTCGCGAATCTTCATTGTCCGATTTATGACGATCCGTCGCGAATCTGATGAAACCGATGGCACCAACGAACTCGGCATCGTTCAATCTTCCAGATCCAACTATTTCCAGAGTCAACCGGCGCCGTCGTCGGATCGTCACTGTCGCCATTAATGGAGGTCGAACAGAATAAGTCCCGAACAAACTTGAATTAAGTCTCGAAAACGCATGAATAAGTCTCGAAACGCATGAATAAGTCTCGAAAACGCATAAAAAAGTCTCGAATTTTCGAGAAAAAAAATAAAAAGGAAAAGAGCAAGTGGGGGTATTTTGGTCTTATCACTTACTTTGGTGCTATTTAAACATGACTTATTAAAGTGGTGCTATTTGCACAAGCCCTCCCCCAAAAAGTGCTATTTAATTTTTGGCCCCTAATAATAAAAAGATAAACAATTACATTATTAAAAGTACTTTTCAAAGTCTTCTTAGTAATGTTTGTTTTCATATTTATTTTCTTATTCACAAGACACTTTCACAATCTTGTTATTCTAATTAATTAATACTTGCTCTGTTCACACCACATCATAAACGGTGTAATCTTACTTTACATGTGATACATAAGCTCCGTTGTAAGTTTGTAAGTTGTAACAGCCCAGCCACACAAGCTCTGTTTGGAGCTTTGTGCTTCATGCACACGTCTTTTAACACTGATAGATCATTGTCTTCGCAAAAACTTCCATCACTCATAGCACTATTAATGAAATATTCTTAGAAAGTAATTATGATAAGATAAAAATGGTATTTTGAAACAAATCGAAGTGTTTTATAAAAGTTTTAACATTTTAATTTATTAAAATGAGGTGCATTCGAAAAAGTAATGTGAATTTTTTTTTAAAGGATTTTAAGTAACAAAATAACATTGACATTCAAAAGTTCTAACAAATTAGATGTGGAAAATTAGGTGACAGATTAGATGAAAGACTTTAAGTGTTAAAAAAAATTAGATGAAGAAATAGTTAGGTGTGACTAATTATAAATAAATAAAAAGATAATTTTAGATGTGAATCAATTAAGTAGAAAATTATTATCTAAATAATTAAAAGAACAAGTTTATTAAAGAAAGTTTGAAAAATAATTTATAAAGTAAAATAATAATATTTTATTACTTGAAGATTGTAAAATAGATAATGGTTGGAGTAATAAATTTATGAAGATGGAATATTCATTTCCATTCTCCAAAATTATGAAGAAAATTTTGGAGATTGATTGGAGATGGCCTAGAAGTTCAATATTATAGTTCTTGAAAAAAGAAGTAAGTTGGCTTCATTTTTATATCATGGAACTTGGAAGGCCATTTTCCGGTACCTAGATGGAAAACGGCTGTCTATTTCAACTTAAAACATCATATACTTCACAAATGGGAGGAGAAAATGTTATTATGAGTTTTAAGGTTTAGAATCTTGGATAAATCAACAGTTTTAAACAAGAAAATTAGACTACAAAACCAGCTTATCCAGCAACTCCTAACCGGTGACATTTCTAAATATATTCAGCAACTTATCATTAAAATATCATTGCTTCTGAAAAAAAAAAAAAAAAAAAAAAAAATTGCCGCTATTTTATTTACAACAAAGATACCTATTGTGGTGTAAAATAAAATATCATTTTGTATTAATTGGTGCAATAAATATTAATAAGTAAAATTGATTTAATTTATTTATTTTAAAGTGTTACAGTATTATTACATAAACTCAGGATTTTTTTAGGGAAGGGCTGGGACTCGAACCCGTAACCTCGTGGTTTGTGGGTGCAAGGGGTTTACCACCGGACCAATTTCATCTCGTCAAATTGATTTAATTAATTAATTTAAAAACAAAACCAAATTCGTATGTGTTTGTCCAGCAAATCAATTTGATCCTTGATTGTGTGAGTTGCAAAAATAAATTGTAAACTTCATTTTTTGTTGATTCGTTTTGTCTATTTGTTTTTGGATAATAAGTTTATTGAAATGTATACTAAAAAAATTTGAAAAAAAAAAAATTTAAGCACTTGAACTATTTATCCCGATTTTGTTAAATATGAAGGCATCACGAAAATGAGTGAAATATAGAAAAATTTAAGAAAAATAGTTTTAATGCTTGAAAATTTCTCAAATTTTATTTATAGATATATTTCAATGAACTTATCATCTACAAAAAAAAAATAATAATAAATAAAAAATAAAATAAAATAAAATTCAAATCAAAATTCATAAAAATCGATGTGATTTCATCCTTACCGAAATAAAAATAAGGAATCACTTATGAGAGACTTACTCTATATATATATATATATATATATAGGTAGGCTAAACCATCTTAAATTTGTGACTTTATTTTTGGCTAAACCAACTTAAATTTGTGACTTAATTTTTTAACTTCAAATATATACCAACTTCATATCATCAATTAGTTAAAGTATAAGTATTTATAAACAAATAGATACTTAAAAACTGTGACAAGCTGAGAATATTGAGAAAGCATATAAATTCAAACTCGAAATAACGATATATACAAACCAACATTGTGCACACTAAAAAGCATAACTTCCATTTATTTCATAAAATATGATACAACACATAAGGGAAGGATCCGACAAGTTTATTTTACATTTTAGCCAAAAGGATGGCTTATGCACTTTCCACAAATAGCAAAAACAACAACAACAATCTTCAAATGCGTCCGAACACACACTAGAACGCTTATTTATAAAACACTGCGAGATTCTCGATCATTAAATATTGGAGAGCTGAACAACCTGCCAATTAATTACAATTTTAATTAGAATATTAAACAAGTTGTGTGTTTGTGAAATTAAAGAAAACAAAAATGATATAGAATACCTTCTTAATTATGGTATTTCACGTAGACACCTATTGCATTGATGTGTCCACCTGTAGTGTGACGTCCAAAGAAACCAACAATTTCCCCATTTTGTATAGGAACATCAAAACGAGAGCCAACTGTGTTACCTGGACCATAAGGTCCATGGATCTTGTTCCGGTCAGAGCGAAAAGCTAAAGATTCAATGAACAAATTCCCGTTATTATTTAGTATGGTCCCGCTTATCGAGGTCAAATATTCATCTGTTTCCAAGGAAGCCTACATAAAAATCATGTTGTTTTTTTATTAAAAAAAAACAACTAAAAACAAGCAAATCTTTATAAAACGTGAAAAGTACAAGGAACTTTTCTTCACCTCACCTCAAGATGTGATTGACATTTTATTAACAACCAATCACATACTTTAAAAAAGTGAGGAAAATGTGAGGTGAGGAGAGGATCCTAATCCATATACTTCTTACCAGATTATTTGTACGGCCTTGACCGCCATATTTAGGCGAAGGTACAGGTTGTCCAATGGCACGATTTTTGCTTTCGAAAGAGAGTGAATCGATGATATCCCCATAACCGATGTTTATCTTTCTAATGGAAGTTGTTGTATTTGGCGGCTTAGCCTCCCAAACGATCCCTCCTTCACCACCCCATGGCCCTATCTTAATGATTCCCTGCAGCAAAAAAATTATAAAATTATAATATAAATGATTGAAGACTTTATGATATATACAATCCAAGTTAAAACAGACAGAAAAACAAATACGAGCCTGCTCGTTTGCCATTTGCTGAATATCAAACACTTTGTAAAGTTGCTGTTGCTGATCGATTTGAGTGAGTAGAGTTGGCTTTTCTTGTATGGTATTTATAGCCACCAGGTCAACATCCATTGCATGGCTAGTCAACATACATTGCTGTCTTCTCTTGCTCTCGATGAAAACCACACAGAGCCACAATTTCTTTATTTTCAGCATACAAAAAAATTAAAAAAAGAGTCATATTTATTATTTTAACATACATGAAATGATGTATAGATGTTTTTAACCATTTATAGATTAAATATTCCATTTTTATTCCATTTTTAATATTTAAACCCTGTTTTATTCACAATTTTAATTACATAACGAGAAATATGAATATTTATCCAAATATTAAAAATTATATTTTTTATTTTCAATACATCAAGTTGTAATTTAAAAGAATATAAGAAAAAGTTGTACATTGATATTATAATAAAAAAGATATCAAATTACACGATTAAGAGTAAACTAACCATACTTTTCAATGTCTTCTTATTATTGTTGGGAATTTGAACCGATGAATGCAGAAACGACATGCATAATATTCACCCATAACATAACAATTAATGTCTATTAGCAGAAAAATAAGATGAGAGAAATATAAATAAATCACACAATACAAGATATACGTGAAAAACCCAAATCGGGAAAAAACCATGGGCCGTCAGGACGACAGAGAAAGTTTCATTACATGATAAATTGTTACAACCATATACTCTAGAATTCTCTCTCTAACCCAAACCCCAAATCACTGAGCCTTACCAAGTCCCCTAGCTTACAACTAAGCTTTACATCATGACTCTCAGCTTACAACGCTCACCAAGAAGCCACAAATATTACCCATAGGTCTCCCCTAAATATCACTCGTGGATCTATTACTTGATCCACTGATATTCCTCGGATCTCTCCTAGATATTCACATGGGTCTCTCACATGGATCTCGCCACTCTTTGATGTTACATGCGTTCTTTTTGCTCCACGCAAATAATCTAGTTAAAAGGTTCTATTTATATTAGTTATATGGAGTTTAAAACCAATAAGGAAATCTTCTCCTACATGCACAGGTCTTTCTGATCCACCCAGAGTCCTACTCGCAACCCTAGATTGGGAATTGGTTTCAAAATGGACATTCCATCCAATGAGTGGCATTTTGGTAAAAAAGGGGATAACATTAATTTATTTTAAATGTTTTTTGGAAATCAATTTTTTCTTTTGTTTTTTGAAACGAATAATTATATTTAGTATGTGAATATATGTATAGCATATCTCAAATATATATATAAATATATATATATATATATATTGAGAAGATTAAAACTACAAAATCTAAAAAAATCTATAAAAAAAAAAACAAAGAAAAGACACGTGTATTGATCTAAACCATTTTTTTTAAATGAATAATTATATTTAGTGTGTGTATACTTATAGCATATCTCAAACACACACACACACACACACACATATATATATATATATATATATATAGTTTTTCTATTGTCAGTTCAAACTGATATAAAATATATCATTTTCTTGCATATGGACCATTGGATTTAAAAGATGTTCAGTGACCCACATGCAAGGAACTGATATATTTTATATCAGTTCGAACTGACAATAGAAAAACTATATATATATATATATATATTTACACACACTAAATATAATTATTCATTTCAAAAAACAAAAGAAAAAATTGATTTCCAAAAAATATCTAAAATAAATTAATGTCATCCCCTTATTTACCAAAATTCCACTCATTGAAAAAATCGATTTCCAAAAAATATCTAAAATAATTTAATGTCATCCATTTATTTATTAAAATGCCACTCATTGGATAGAATTAAATGAAATGACCATTAGTGTCACTTTTCGCCAAAAATGGTTATTTTGAAACCAATTCCCAATCTAGTAGCCATTTTGATAGTGTGTTTTCGAATTGATAGTCACTGGGGTAATTATCCCCTTTTTTTTTTTTTACAGCAAGTAGTCTTGTTTTATTTTTTTTACAGTCCTTGTTACTCTATTAGTCTATTGCCAATTTACCATTATAAATAAAAAATATTATTGTTATAAATTATAAAGAAAAGTCCAATTATATCTAATTGTATGTATTCATGTTTTATATACAAGAAAAAATATATGTTTGGTTTCCTGGACATCATGAATTAGTCCTATATATATTATTTTTCAGTTTTCTACATGAGAAATTTTATGCCTACTTCTACAAATAAGAACTTCTTATTCTTCAAGTTATTTATCTGAATAATTTCATGTAAAGATTACAAATTAATAAATATTTTATATTTATTTTCTTTATATTTATTATTTTCTTAGGTTATTAATATGATTTTGCTACATATATTATAATAGTTTGTTATTTAAACATTTATTTATTTAAATTAGTTTGAAACTATTAGTCCAAGAGCAATGTTATGACGGTGCAAGTAATATGTGTGGTGAGTGGAATGAGCTACATGCTTTGATTATAAATGATTGTCCATTGTTTTGCACACCAATTGCAATTGACACTAATTGCATAATCAAAATAAGTTATTCATATTCTTTTTTTTTTATACCTAATTTTACTTCTTTTGTCAATATTATCGGTGCTTCGTACATGATGGAATAGAACTTTCTTACAAAATTTATCATATATATTGAAAGGGAAATCATAGAGAAAATTAGTATAGATTCGATTATAAATGATTTTAGAGAATTAAAATAGCGACGGGTTCCATTTTTACTCATAAAGTTGTGTCAATTTTATGTTCTGTTTTGCATTAACTTAAATATTTATTTTTGTCTCGGCCACCTAAAGCCGAAATTCTAGCTTTGCCCCTACTCGTGGTGTAGGGACGAGGGGTTTACCACCGGACCAACCTCATCTCGTTAAATTGATTTAATTAATTAATTTAACAAGAAAACCAAATTTGTATGTGTTTGTCCAGCAAATCAATTTGATCATTGATCGTGTGAGTTGCAAAAATAAATTGTAAACTTCATTTTTTGTTGGTTTTTTTTTTTTTTTTTTTTTTTTTTTTTTTTTTTTTTTTTTTTGATAAGTTCATTGAAATGTATCTATTAAAAAATTTTGAAATTTTTTTAAGCACTTAAACTATTTATCCCGATTTTGTTAAATATGAAGGCATCACAAAAATGAGTGAAATATAGAAAAATTCAAGAACAATAGTTTTAATGTTTGAAAAATTCTCAAATTTTATTTTTAGGTACATTTCAATAAACTTATCATCCGCAAAATAAAATTGATGTGATTTCGTCCTTACCGAAATAAAAATAAGGAATCACTTATGAGAGATTCACTTTATATATATATATATATATATATGACAACAGGGGCGTAGCTCAGCTGGTAGATAGACGAGCTTAGAGCTTGGGCAAATGACTATCAGGTCAGCAGCTCGAATCCTACCAATGACGAAAGCTTTCAAAAATGGTCCACATCCATTTTTTTTTAAAAATTCAAATTATTTTCAAAATTTTCAACATTAATATATACACACACTAAATATAATTATTCGTTTCAAAAAACAAAAGAAAAAATTGATTTCCAAAAAACGTCTAAAATAAATTAATGTTGTCCCATTATTTACCAAAATACCACTCGAACACGCCACAACTTTCATCATTACCATGGTCTGCAACCAGTGCCCTGAACAGTGGAATACATCTGGAGACGATTGCTCAGAAAATCGCGGTCTATGTCTCTTTCCTTTGCCGCATTCCACACCGTGCTGAACCACTAGAATCTACCGTTGCTTGTGCCGCGGTCCATGCTCCTTGCCTTGGCCGTGGTCGTGGTTCCCAGGTTTCCATTCTTCTACCTTTTCAGTCTTCAAGCTTCCCTCAAACACCATCTTTGACTTCCAAACATTTCCCATGTATCCAAGAAGTTTCACATCATTTGAGTCTCGTTTGGTTAACATTGGGTTCATTTGGGTATACAAGCTAAAACCTAACAATTATTTCATATTTATTTCCCTATTCACACAACACTACCACAAACACGTACCTTGTGGTTCTCGTAATTATTAGTATGCATGGGTCATTACAATAAGGGGTATTATCATTTGGGTCCCTATGTTTTTTTTTTTTTTTTGAAATATCTGTTTTTTTACTCATTGTCCATTTTTCACTTTTACCAATTGTCCATTTTTCACTGGCTTAGTCCATATGTTTTTAAAAACCCATCAATTTGATCACTCTGACCAGATTTTTTATGGTCAACGGTCACAGAAAACATTAAATGACATTTTTACCCTTGAAATTAGTATTTTATTTAAAAATAAATAATTAAAAAAATTATTATTTCAAAAAAGAAAGAAAAAAAAAAAAAAAAGCTTCTGAAAACTGGAAATTTCCAGATTTGATTTTTGTTCTTCTTCAAAAAATCTTCAAAATTCTGGAAATCTTCTTCAAAATCTTCAAAAAAAAGCTCTCTGCAATTCAAGATCTCTTCAAATCTGGAAAAAAAAATTCTAGATTTTCAACTTTTTGTTCTTCTTCAAAATTGAATTTTCTCTCTCTGCAATTCAAAATCACTTCAAATCTAGAAAAAAAAATCCCAGATTTCCAGAGTTAACCAATAAAACGACAACACGTTGACTGTGACCAGTAGTGGCTTTTACTCCTCTTCTTAAGTGTTGAGAATCAAATCTCTCTTCCCAAAACACAAACAGTCACTTTTTGCTTCGATCCCCGACTCTATTACTCATAAAACCCACCACTTCCCTTTAAAAACAACCTTTAAAACAAAATTCGTGATCCTAATTTAAAAAAAAAAAAAAAAAAATACGTCTTTGTCAGTGAACTTGGCTTTCTTCTGTTCTTTCTCGTCTCTCATTTTCCAAACTTTGTTTCAGTAGTCAAGGCCCAAAACAACGGCGGCGGCGTTGTTCTGTCGACGCAGCGTGGCGAAGAACAACACGGAGGACGCGCCGCTGCAGGGGAAGCTGGACTGGGCCTGCGGTCCCGGTGGGGGCGACTGCTCCTTCAATAACACTGCCGCTGTCACTTCCTTGAACCCTAGTGAGTTATCATTTATCAATACTTCGATTTTTAGTGAATGTGAAGTTGGATCAGGAAAAATCATCAAACCCTTTATTGATTTTGTTTTGTTTTGATCTCAGGTTATGGTAATTGCAAATTCCCAGCAAGGTAATAGCTTTGAAAGTACTAAAAAGACTGTATTTTTGTTTCTTTATTTTGCTTAATCTGTAGCTACTGTTTGAGCTTTATCTGGTTTTTGTGGGAAAACTAGATCCCAGAAGTGTTATTCAAAAACTTTCACCAGATTTCTGTTAATTAAATTAATTTCATTTTGTGTTTTATAATTGTTTTTTTGTTTGTTCTCGATTTTTATTTTTATTTTTTCTGGAGTCGACATGTGGCATATTACTTGTTTAAAGACAAAAATACTAAAACCGTAAAGTTTGACTAACTGTTAACTCACGGAGGGACCAAATTAATGGCTTTTTGAAAACTTAGAGACCAATCTAGTGAAAAATGGATAATGGGTAAAAAAAATAAAAATAAACAGATATATATATATATATATAGGGATCCAAATAATAATACCCCTTACAATAACTATTGATTGCTCCAATTCACAACACATCCTTTATGACGTAATCTTAATATGTGATACACAAGTTCCATCTTCATTGTAACAGCTAGATCAACAAGCTCCATGTTACCTAGAAAGGGAGTTAAAATATATTCGTTTTTATTCCTTTTTTTTTTTTTTTTTAATCTTTAAACCTTTATTTATTCACAATTTTATATGAAAATTTTGAATTTGTATCCGAATATTAAAAATAAATTAAAAATGTTATATTTTTTATTTTTATTTTCAAGCCATAAAGTTTTAATTTATAAAAAAAAAAAGTTGTATAATTACATAATAATAAAAAGATAAACAATTACATTATTAAGAGTACTTTTCAAGTCTCTTAGTAGTGCTTGTTTTCATATTTATTTCTTATTCACACAACACTACCACCTTGAGGTTCTCATAATTAGTAGTAACGATCCTTACAATAACTGCTAATTGCTTGCTCCGTTCGGACCATTTTAGGTGTTGTCAGGTTCAAAACATTAAATAAATGGATTGAGATCCCCCTACCGATCTTATTTTTGCTCATCTTTCAAGCATCCATTGGCATGTGGCAAACAAGCAAAAGAATGGTTGAGATTAGCAAAAATAAGATGGGTAGGGAATTTCAATCCTAAATAAAGTTGTTTTCATATTTATTTCTTATTCACACAACACTACCACCTTGAGGTTCTCATAATTAGTAGTAACGGTCCTTACAATAACTGCTAATTGCTTGCTCCGTTCGGACCACTTCAGGTGTTGTCAGGTTCAAAACATTAAATAAATGGATTGAGATCCCCTACCGATCTTATTTTTGCTCATCTTTCAAGCATCCATTGGCATGTGGCAAACAAGCAAAAGAATGGTTGAGATTGGCAAAAATAAGATGGGTAGGGGATCTCAATCCTAAATAAAGTTGTTTTCATATTTATTTCTTATTCACACAACACTACCACCTTGAGGTTCTCATAATTAGTAGTAACGGTCCTTACAATAACTGCTAATTGCTTTCACCGTTCGGACCATTTTAGGTGTTGTTATCAGGTTCAAAACATTAAATAAATGGATTGAGATCCCCTACCGATCTTATTTTTGCTCATCTTTCAAGCATCCATTGGCATGTGGCAAACAAGCAAAAGAATGGTTGAGATTGGCAAAAATAAGATGGGTAGGGGATCTCAATCCTAAATAAAGTTGTTTTCATATTTATTTCTTATTCACACAACACTACCACCTTGAGGTTCTCATAATTAGTAGTAACGGTCCTTACAATAACTGCTAATTGGTTGCTCCGTTCGGACCATTTTAGGTGTTGTCAGGTTCAAAACATTAAATAAATGGATTGAGATCCCCTACCGATCTTATTTTTGCTCATCTTTCAAGCATCCATTGGCATGTGGCAAACAAGCAAAAGAATGGTTGAGATTGGCAAAAATAAGATGGGTAGGGGATATCAATCCTAAATAAAGTTGTTTTCATATTTATTTCTTATTCACACAACACTACCACCTTAAGGTTCTCATAATTAGTAGTAACGGTCCTTACAATAACTGCTAATTGCTTGCTCCGTTCGGACCACTTCAGGTATTGTCAGGTTCAAAACATTAAATAAATGGATTGAGATCCCCTAACGATCTTATTTTTGCTCATCTTTCAAGCATCCATTGGCATGTGGCAAACAAGCAAAATAATGGTTGAGATTAGCAAAAATAAGATGGGTAGGGGATCTCAATCCTAAATAAAGTTGTTTTCATATTTATTTCTTATTCACACAACACTACCACCTTGAGGTTCTCATAATTAGTAGTAACGGTCCTTACAATAACTGCTAATTGGTTGCTCCGTTCGGACCATTTTAGGTGTTGTCAGGTTCAAAACATTAAATAAATGGATTGAGATCCTCTACCGATCTTATTTTTGCTCATCTTTCAAGCATCCATTGGCATGTGGCAAACAAGCAAAAGAATGGTTGAGATTGGCAAAATAAGATGGGTAGGGGATCTCAATCCTAAATAAAGTTGTTTTCATATTTATTTCTTATTCACACAACACTACCACCTTGAGGTTCTCATAACTAGTAGTAACGGTCCTTACAATAACTGCTAATTGCTTGCTCCGTTCGAACCACTTCAGGTGTTGTCAGGTTCAAAACATTAAATAAATGTATTGAGATCCCCTACCGATCATATTTTTGCTCATCTTTCAAGCATCCATTGGCATGTGGCAAACAAGCAAAAGAATGGTTGAGATTGATAAAAATAAGATGGGTAGGGGATCTCAATCCTAAATAAAGTTGTTTTCACATTTATTTTCCTATTCACACAACTCTTTTGCAACTGCCTTGTGGTTCTCGTAATTATTAGTATGGGTCCTCGCAAGTTGCAATAACTACTGATTGCTTGCATTCACAACACAATCCTTTTTGGAGTATTCTTAGCATGTGTTACACAAGCTTCATTGTAACCGCAACACCCACAAGTTAACGGATAGGTTTAAGTTAAACCGGACGGTAAGGTGGGCTGACCCGGGCTATAGCCCGGGTCAACTTTTTGTAATAAAAAAAAAATTAATTGATTTAATATTATTTAATTAATCAAAACATAATAGAGTCCAGAGTTAGAGCAGTAGACTAGTAGCAGCATCAGACAATGTCACATCATTCTATTTCCTTCCTCTCTTTCTTTCTCTCTCACCTAACCAATTCTCTCTCTTCCCGATTTAATGTTTTGCGACTTTGCGTGTACACTCCCTTTAAATTAAAAAGTTTATATCATTTTAATTATATTAAATAATAACATATAAATAAATTATCAATAGATTATATTTATTTAATTATTTTAAATTTTTAATAGATAAACTATCATTTTGTCCAGTTAATTGTTTTTGATTATATGTACATATAATACAACTACAAATAATATTATTTTTATTCTTACAATATATTAAAAAAGTGGCGATATGAGGTTTGTCCGATGGTAAACCTACACTTGCACCATGATGTTACGAGTTCGAGTCTCCCTCCTAAAAAAACCTCGAATTTATGTAATACTTTAAAAAGAAAAACAATATATTAAAAAATATATATTTTTAAAACAATTTCATTAAATATATATTACACTTTTTTTTAGAATATTGTTTTTAATTATTTCTACCGGACACGTTTTCAAAGTTTTTTAGCTTCTGAAAATATAAAAAATCAATTACTCAATGTCAAATGAAAATACAAAAAAACAAAAACAAAAAACATTACCGAATAGACCCTAATTCTCTCTATCACTTTGTTTAATTTTGTTTTTCGATTAATGAAATTTTATAGTACCGTTGATGTTTTATTATTATTAAATATATATATATATATATATATATATATATATATCAGTGGTTCTCTCATAAGGGATCCCTTATTTTAATTTCGTTAAGGACCACCATGAAATCATATCGATTTGAATGAATTTTAATCTGAATTTTTTTGTGGATGATAAGTTTGTTGAAATCTACCTATGAATAAAATTTGAGAATTTTTCAAGTACGAAAACTATTTTTACCGATTTTTTTTAAATATGAAGGCATTAGAAAAATAGGCGAAATATAGGAAATTCAAGAAAAATAGTTTTTGTGCTTGAAAAATTCTCAAATTTTATTCATAGGTAGATTTCAATAAACTTATCATCCATAAAAAAATTCAGATTAAAATTCATTCAAATTGATATGATTTCATGGTGGTCCTTACCGAAATTAAAATAAGGGATCCCTTATGAGAGAACCACTGATATATATATATATATATATATATATATATATATATTGTTTTAGCCCACCCTATTAAAAAATTCTGAGTACGCCCCTGGGTTTAACGGATAAGTTTGCCGCTGAATTTCAGCTATCTTGCCCGACACATTTTGAGACTCAATTTCTCATTCACTCATTTAACATTTTGGGAGTTTGAGTATAGAAAATAAATATTCATTGATGATGATGATGATTTATCTAACTATATTTTCCCATTTTTATGGTTATTTTTTAATAAAGTTAATGTAAAGAAAATCTTTCTATTTTGTGTACGATTAATAATAGACCATTTGATATGACAATGTATGATTTTAAAAATAATTTAATTAAATGCTATAATAAACATTTATTATTATCAATTTGTTTATCAGATAAAAAATTTTTAAAAAAATTATTGGAATTAATCTACAAATAAAAATTTATTTCTTCTTAGTAATACTTGTTTTCATATTTATTTCTTATTCACACAACACTATCACAACCACCTTGTGGTTCTCATAATATGGTCCTTACAATAACTATTGATTGCTTGCTCTGTTCGGACCACTTCAGGTGTTGTTACGTTCAAAACATTAAATAAATTTTGTTTTCATATTTATTTTCCTACTCACACAACTCTATCGCCATTGTAACAGCCACACCCACAAGTTATCAGAAATAAATATGTGTTGATGATAATGATTTATCTAACTATATTTTCCCATTTTTATGTTTATTTTTTTTTATAAGTTTTTTCTAAGAGACATATTAATAAATAAATTTTCTTCACTTTTTTATATTAATTACTATACATTAATTTAAAAAATTATGAAAATTTATATATATAATTTTTTTATAAATATAATAATAAGAATCTAAAATGCAAAACCATTTTTTTAGAAAAGTTGTTGTACATTTATCCTTCCCATCTGTGATAGGGATTCAAATCTTTCATTTGTCTATTAAATTGAAAAATGTAAAGAAAATCTTTCTATTTCGATTAACAATAGACCATTTGATCTGACAAAGTATGATTTTTTAAAAATAGTTTAATTAAATGTTGTAAATTTATAATAAACATTTTTTATTATCAATTTGTTTATCTTATATTTTTTTTAAAAAAATTAATGGAATTAATCTAGAAATAAAAATTTTCAATAACAATAAAAATTTAATAACATATGGAGGTTATATATAAACATTATAATAACTATTCACACATCACTGCCACAAACATGTGGTTCACGTAATTATTAGTATGGGTCATTACAATAATTATTGATTGCTCTAATTCACAACACATCCTTTATGACATAATGACATTATATTAAAAGATAAACAACTACACTATTAAGAGTAAATCAACCGTATATACTTTTCAAAGTCTTCTTAGTAATGTTTGTTTCATATTTATTTCTTATTCACACAAAACTATTACAACCACCTTGTGGTTCTCATAATTAGTCGTACTGGTCCTTAAAATAACTATTGATTGCTTGCTTCGTTTGTACCACATCACAAACGATGTAATCTTAACATGTGATACACAAGTTCATTGGAACAGCCTAGATCCACAAGTTCCAATTGCATGTTGCGTGGCGATATTTGTGTTGTTTTTAAATCTAAAACAATTCCGGTTCGAATTTGGAAGAAATAGAAGTAATAAACCAATAAACAACACGTTAGAAAAACTATTTAGGGAAAATCAAGACCCGTGTTTCACATGATGTCCTTAAGACAATTACGCCAGGTAATACTATATGTGTATAACAATTCTCTCCCTAGATACAACGATTTTAACAGTGAACGTGCAAAGCATAATTCACTCTCAGCGAACTCAAATCGAGTTTAAACTTACCAAGAACTCAGAAAGAAAAGAAAGAATATTTGTGCTCTGTATTTCATGATTGCAAGAGTATAAGTCCTTGAAAAGAAGACTAGGAAATTTAAAATAGTAGCAAAAAGTCAGTTGTGCACTTGTGTTCCAATCGATGCAACATTCGTGTACGCACCCACACCCAACTCATCCAACCGAAGGTTCGAGGTATGAAAATAAAATTATTGTTTTAGGGCCTGCACGCCACTTTGCTTTCGCTTTCGCTTTTCTTTTACTTTTCTTTTGTTTTCTTTTTTATTTTATTTTAATAAAGATTTTGATCTTAAAAAATAGCATATAGAGGTTATATATAAACATTATAATTTAACTAACAAATTCAAAGGAGTAGCAAAATGGATAAGGATTGCATCCACTTCAGGTGTTGTCAAAACATTAAATGAAATTTGTTTTCATATTTATTTTCCTATTCACACATGACACAACTCTATTGCAGCTACCTTGTGGTTCTCATAATTATTAGTATGGGTCCTTGCAATAACTATTGATTACTTGCATTCACAATACAATCCTTTATGGCGTAATCTTAAGCTACACCCATAAGTTAGCAGATAAGTTTGCGGCTGAATTTAAGCCATCTTGCCCGACATATTTTGAAAAACGTTGAAAACATAGTATAGAAGTTTTCAATTTCTCTTCGTTAGATCTAAGAATAGTTCTCTACATTTTGGTTTTATGACTTTATCACAAATAAATAAATAAACGTCAAACGAACACATTTTATATTTTTTGGAGTTCGATTGTAAAACAGAAGTTTAGAACAATACTTAAACGATCCTAAGAGTTAACTGAACATACATTTCAAAGTGCTATAATATATATATTTTCATATTTATTTTCATATCCACTCCCATAACCACATTGTGGTTGTTGTAATCATTAGTACGAGTCCTTACAATTACTATTGATGACATGCTAATAATTGAAATAATAATAATTGAATGGTGCGATATGATCTTAACATGTAATTGAATACACAAGCTCCATCTTACGGGAAATAATTATTGGGTTATATATTAAGAATTTCATTTAATAATAAAATAGTATAATATATATAGCCATATTGGTTGCTGGTAAATAATTTTTTTAATTTTTTTCTTAAATGTTTTGACTCTCAAGTGCTTTTATATTGAATTTAAATAAATAAATAAATAAATGCCATGATTATTAGTTTCAGATACATAAAATGATGAAATGATGTCTTTAGAGGATAAAATAATATTCGATTTTATTCAATTTTCAATCATTAAACCCTTATTTATTCACAATTTTATTTATTTATTATGAAAAATATGAATTTGTATCCAAATGTTAAAAGTTATATTAAAAATGTAACTTTTTTTTTTTTTGAAGTATTACAAGAATTATTACAATAGAATTGCCAGGACCTACCGAGATCAAATAATACATGTGCCGCCTGGATATCTACTCTCATAACGGGAGATAACTATTTCCACAATCCGAGAAGAAAACTCCCCACACATGTGGTGGGATTTGAACGCCTCATCACTTATGTGGAAGGGAGGTACTGTTGGGTTTGTAAAGCCTGAAACCAGCTTTGAGAATCTTTTCTCAGCATTTTGCGTAGCATAGGACCGCCGGCCAGGCACGTGCCCAAGGAGCGGCACACGCAGCGGTAAACTCTAGAGGAATTAGCGCAGCGCAGACCGTTGGCCAGGCATAGTGCCCATGGGGTGGCACCCGCAGCAGTGAACTCCAGAGAAGGTACGCAGCGTAAACCGCGGCCTAGGCACATGCACAGGGAGTGGTCTAGACCGCGGTAATGACGTGAATTGCACGAATCAGGAAAGTTTGCGCAGAAAAGGAAAGTAACTCCTTTGAGTCTTGGCTTACCCTAGTGTTCCCATATAAATACTATATTATGTAAACCCTGAGGAGTGTGTTGAAAAAGAGTGGTAGAGAGATTGAAAGCAAATTGTAGAGAGACTTGAGAGAGACAGAGAGATTGTAATCAACTCTGAAAGTAGTCGATTGAGTGCGGTGCGCTCCGTGGACGTAGGTAAATTGCTGAACCACGTAAAATCTTTGGTGTCGTTATTTCTTCTTTATTGCTTTCTTATTATCTGTGTTGTGTGTTCTGATTTAGATTTGTGTGATACCCATTCGTTCTCAACAACAATCGATATCAGAGCTCTAGGTTGGGGCGGATTATTTTTCACACAAATCTAGGTTTTCTCGAGGTCAACGATTTTGTCGCAAAGATGAGATCGGAGAAGGATGCTCATAAGATTGAGAAATTTGATGGGACGAATTTTAATTTCTAGAAGATGCAGATGGAGGATTATCTGTACTAGAAGGACTTGCATTGGCCGTTAAAGGAGAAGCCTGAAGGTATGACCGATGTAGATTGGTCAAAGAAACGGAAGCCGAAAAACATGGATGAAGAGGATCTCAAACTATTGGACAAGAAGCAATTCGTCTCATTTTGACAAAGTAGGTCACTTTTAATGTAATGGATCAGCTAACTGCCAGAGGTATGATGAAGACTTTATCAAACCTGTATGAATAGCCTTCTACGGTAAGGAAGGTCTATCTTGTCAAAAAGCTATCAAATTTAAAGATGAAAAGAAGGTCAGGGTTTTAGAGAGTATCTAAACCAGCTCAATGAAGTGAAGGATGGGTTAAGAAATGTCACTTCTCGTATGAATGTAGATCTGAGAAGAAAGATAAGGGCAAGGGCAAGGGCAGTGCGAACTGTGTGTCAGAGGAGTCAGATGACTGTCTCATCTACTCGTTGAAAAGTAAGACGGAGTCTTTGGTTCTAGATTCAGGAGCATCTTTCCATGCCACACCTCATAGGGAGTTATTCGAGAACTACATCTTTGGAAATTTGGGTAAGGTGTATCTTGGTGACGATCAAGCATGCAACATTACTGGGAAGGGAGATGTGAAGATTCAGCTGAAATTGGAAACTCAACAATGTGAGGCACATACTGGATTTGAGGAAGAATTTGATCTCCATTGGGCAACTAGCGTCAGAGGGTTACGTGACGACTTTCACAAATGATAAGTGGAAGATTTCAAAGGGTATCATGACAATCGCCCGAGGAAATAAGAATGGGTCACTTTACACAACCACGGATGGTTGTCGTTCAATCGCTATGGCGAAAGGTAAAGATGATCTGAACTTGTGGCACCAGAGGTTTGGGCACATGAGTAGTCAGGGGCTGAAGTATCTACATTCGAAAAGTAAGTTGCCATATTTGAAGAGTGTTGAGGTTGATTTCTGTGAGAGCTGCGTGTTAGGAAAATAGAATCGAGTGAGCTTCAAGAAGACCTAAAGGATACCGGTAAAGGAGAAGCTGGAACTAGTGCACACCGATGTTTGAGGTCCAGCTTTAGTCTCGTCAACAAGAGGTAAATAGTATTTCATCACATTCATTAACGACCACTCCATGAAGGTTTATTTTCTAAAACACAAGTCTGAGGTGTTTGACGCTTTCAAGAGATGGGAAGCTAGGGTTGAGAATGAGACAGGGTTAAAAATCAAAAAGCTGCATTCAGACAATGGTGGAGAATATGAAGACAGTGAGTTCAAGAGGTTTTGCTATCTGAACGAGATAAAGCTCTGTAGAACAGTTCTTGGAACCCCACAACAGAATGGGATAACAGAACGGATGAACATATCATTAACTGAGAGAACCAGAAGCATAAGGTTACATTCAGGGTTGCCAAAACAGTTATGAGCAGAGGCAGCCAATAAAGCAGCATATTTGATCAATAGAGGACCATCAAAGCCTTTGGACCTCGCCATATCACAATAGATCTAGACCGAGAAAGAGATAAAACTTTCTCATCTTAGAGTGTTTGAGTGTGTTTCTTATGTACATATAGGTGATCATGCGAGAAACAAGCTAGACGCCAAGTCAGTGAAGTGTACTTTGGTGGGCTATGGAGAAGATGAATTTAGTTACAAGCTGTGGGATGACCAAAACCGCAAGATGATCAGAAGTAGAGATGTTGTCTTTAACGAAAGGGTTATGTACAAAGATAGAAACACACATGTGTCTAAGCCAGAAGAGCTAGAGTATTTTAGCCCGAATGATGTGTCAGATAACAAGATCGTGGAACCAGTTAATCAGAATGATAAAGAACAAGGTGTGCCACTCCTGGTTATAGATCATATCACACATAGAGACATTCCAGCGACACAAGCTCAGAATACAGTGAGAAAATCAACTCGAACTCCTATACCAAATAGGAAGTACTTGCAATACATGCTATAGATAGATGCAGGGGAACCTGAATTCTATAATGAAGCATATCAAGGAGAATATACGAGCAAGTGGGAGCTTACAATGAAGGATGATATGAAGTCGTTGATTTCTAATCAAACTTGGGAGTTAGCCAAGTTGCCTGAAGGAAAGAAAGCCCTACAAAATAAGTGGGTGTTTCAGATCAAAGAGAAACATGATGGTTCCAAGAGATACAAGGCACGATTAATGGTCAAAGGTTTCCAACAAATAGAAGGTATTGACTACGTACTCTGAAATTTGTTCTCCTGTTGTTAAACTAATTACGATTCGATTAGTGTTGAGTATTGTCGCAGCAAAAGGGTTATATTTGGAGCAGTTAGATGTGAAGACTGCCTTTCTTCATGGTGATTTAGAGGAAGAAATATACATGAAGCAACTAAAGGGGTTTACGGAAGATGGCAAGGAAGAGTTAGTGTGTAGGTTGACGAAGAGCTTGTATGGTTTAAAACAAGCTCCCCGATAGTGGTACAAGAAGTTTGATGGGTTTATGTAAGGCAATGGATATTTGAGATGCAATGCTGACCACTACTGTTACTTCAAAAAAGTTAAGTCAAGTTTTATTATTTTGCTACTTTATGTTGATAACATGTTAGTAGCTGGTACAGATTTAGAAGAGATTAACAATTTGAAAAAACAACTCTCGAGTGAATTCGAGATGAAAGATTTAGGTGCAACAAAGCAAATTCTTGGAATGAGAATTAGTAGAGATGAACATGAAGGTACATTGAAGCTTTCATAAGCAGGGTACGTTCGGAAGGTGTTGTAGAGATTCAGCATGGGTGATGAGAAATCAGTAAGAACACCTTTGGCTAGTCATTTCAGGTTTGTCTAAGGACTAGAGTCTGAAAACCAAAGAGGAGAAGGACTTCATGGCTAAGGTTCCTTATGCTTCAGCCATTAGAAGTCTAATGTATGTCATGACTTGCACAAGACCAGATATTTCCCATGCAGTGGGAGTTGTGAGCCGTTACATGTCAAATCCAGGTAAGCTTTACTTGGAGGCCGTGAAGTGGTCCTAAGATACCTACGAGGTACAATAGAAAGATTTCTAACCTTCAGAAGAGATGAACTCAAATTAGAAGGTTATGTGGATTCAGATTTTACTGGGGAGGTGGATCATAGAAGAAGTACTACCGAATATGTGTTCACAATGACTAGTACCGCGATTAGTTGGATGTCCCAGTTGCAAAAGATAGTGACAATCTCTACAACTGAAGCAGAGTATGTGGCTATGACATAATCAAGCAAGGAGCTGATATGGTTACAAAGTTTGTTAACTAAGTTGGGATTCTATCAAGTGATGAATGTGTTGCACAATGACAGTTAGAGCACAATACACTTGGCCAAGAATTTGGCGTTCCATTCCAGAACCAAGCATATAGACCTTCGCTACCACCTTATTAGATCGTTAATCGAAGAAGGTGTGTTAAAGCTTGTGAAGATAGCAGATAGCAAGAATCCGGCTAACATGTTAACTAAGCCAGTCACTACTGAGAAACTGGAGTTGTACGCAGCTTCAGTGGGTCTTCAAGAGTGAAGACGTGAGGGATGAATGCACCGTTATTTATCCACTAAGTCATCAAGAAAGGATGGAACGTCTATTCAAGTTTCAGTTCTTCAAGTGGGAGATTGTTAGGTTTATGAAGCCTGAAACCAGCCTTGAGAATTTTTTCTCAGCATTTTGCACAGCGTAGGACTGCCGGCCAGGCACGTGCCCAGGGAGCGGCACACGCAGCAGTAAACTCTAGAGGAATTAGTGCAGTGTAGACCGCTGGCCAAGCATAGTGCCCAGGGGGCGGCACCCGCAACGGTGAACTCCAAAGAAGTCACGCAGCGCAGACCGCGACCTAGGCACATGCACAGGGAGCGGTTTGGACCGCGGTAATGACGTGAATTGTGCGAATTAGGAAAGTTTGCGTAGAAAAGGAAAGTAACTCCTTTGAGTCTTGGCTTACCCTAGTGTTCCCATATAAATACTACATTATGTAAACCCTAAAGGGTGTGTTGAAAAAGAGTGGTAGAGAGATTGAGAGCAAATTGTAGAGAGACTTGAGAGAGACAGAGAGATTGTAATCAACTCTGAAAGTAGTGGATTGAGTGTAGTGCGCTCCGTGGACATAGGTAAATTGTTGAACCACGTAAAATTTTTGGTGTTGTTCTTTCTTCTTTATTGCTTTCTTATTATCTGTGTTGTGTGTTCTGCTTTAGATTTGTGTGATACCTATTCTTTCTCAACAACAAGTACACTACCAGCTCTACTAAAAGGTGATGTGCTACATTTTTTATTTTCAAGACACAAATTTTGAATTAAAAAAAAAAAAAAAGTTGTATAATGATATTATAATAAAAAGATAAACAACTACATTATTAAAAGTAAATGAACCTTTTATACTTTTCAAAGTCTTCTAAGTAATGTTTTTTCTCAAATTTATTTCTTATTCACACAACACTGTCATAACCACCTTGTGGTTCTCATAATTAATAGCAATGGTCCATTCCGTTTGGACCATTACTATTAATAAGTAGTAATCAGTAGTTCTCACAATAACTACTGATTACTTTCTCCGTTCAGACCACATCCTAAACGATGTAATCTTAACATGTGATACACAAGTTCCAATTACATGTGGAGTGGCGATATTTTTATTTTTAAATCAAGAATAATAACTATTTGTGTTGTGTTCCAATTACTGATTTGAATGAGTAGAGTTGGCTTTTCTTGTATGGTATTTATAGCCACCAAGTCATCATGCATTGCATGGCTAGTCAACATGCATTGCTTTCTTATCTTGCTCTCGATGAAAACCACACAGAGCCACAATTTCATTATTTTTAGCATACAAAAAAATTAATAAAAGAGTCATATTTATTATTTTAAGATACATAAAATAATGTATATATGTTTTTATAGATTAAATATTCGTTTTTTATTCGATTTTTAATATTTAAACCCTTGTTTATTCACAATTTTATTTACATAACGAGAAATATGAATATGTATCCAAATATAAAAAAGTTATATTTTTTATTTTCAAGACATAAAAGTTGTAATTTAAAAAATATATAGAAAAAGTTATACATTGATATTATAATAAAAAAGATAAACAAATTACACGATTAAGAGTAAACTGACCATACTTTTCAAAGTCTTCTTATTATTGTTGGGAATTTGAACCGATGAATGCGGAAACGACAAGCCTAATATTCACCCATAACATAGCAATTAATGTCTATTGGCAAAAAAATAAGACGAGAGAAATATAAACCAATCACACAACACATGATATACGTGGAAAACCCAAATCGGGAAAAAATCACTAGCCATCAGGACGACAGAGAAAGTTCCACTATATAATAAATTATTACAACCATATACTACAGGATTCTCTCTCTAACCCAAACCCCAAACCACCAAGCCTTACCAAGTCTCCAAGCTCACAACCGAGCTTTACATTACGACTCTCAACTCACAACGCTCACCAAGAACCCCAAAATATCCCCATAGGTCTCCCCTGAATATCACTCATGGATCTCTTACTTGATCCACTGTTATTCCCCAGATCTCTCCTAGATATTCACATGGGTCTCTCACCCGGATCTCACAACTCTTTGATGTTACAGGTGTTCTTTTTGCTCCACACAAATAACCTAGTTACAAGGTTCTATTTATTACTAGTTACAAAGAGTTTAAAACCAACAAGGAAATCTTCTCCTACATACACAGGTCTTTCTGATCCACGCAAAGTCCTACTCATTTACGCTCAAGAATTTCCTGTTTAGCACAAAGAGAAACTCTTTTCCTTTTCCACAGAAGATTTCATGTTTTGCACGTTTTCTTGTTTCACGCTGCAACTTTCATCATTACCACGGTCTGGGCCGCGATCTGCAGCCCTTGCCCTGAATCGCGGAATACCTCTGGAGACAATTGCTCAGAGACTGCGGTCTACGTCTCTTGCCTTTGTCATGTTCCACACCGTGCTGAACCATTAGAATCTACCGCTGCTTGTGCCGCGGTCCATGCTCCTTGCCTTGGCCGTGGTCTACACCGCGATTCTTCCCAGATTTCCATTCTTCTGCCTTTTCAATCTTCAAGCCTCCCTCAAACACCTTCTCCAACTTCCAAATGTTTCTTACGTCTCCAGAATGTTCCACATCAGTTGAGTCTCGTTTGGTTAACATTGGGCTCACTTGGGAATACAAGCTAAAACCTAACAATTATTTCATATTTATTTTCCTATTCACACAACACTACCACAAACATGTACCTTGTGGTTCACGTAATTATTAGTATGAGTCATTACAATAACTAGCTATTGATTGCTCCAATTCACAACACATCCTTTATGACGTAATCCTAACATGTGATACACAAGTTCCATCGTAAGAACAACTCCAATAGACTCTTTAATTGAGATTGTTGGAAAAGTTAGATGAGCCATATCAACAGATGTGGCTCCAACAGACTCGTTAAATAGTATTCTTCAATTGCGAAATTCTTTCTCACTCTTCAATATTAATTGCCGAGTGATTCTCCCTCTTCAGATTTTATTTTATTACTTTTTATAACCATTATTACTATACCAACTGTGTCTTAACAACTTTGTCTGATTTTAAATTTAACAATTTTTTCTGATTTTTAATTTTTAATTTTATATTATCATTAAAATAATATAAGATTATTTCTATTTTAAGAGTCTTTTGGAATGAGTCTTCTTTTCTCACTATTCAAATTGCCACAAATGTAAACAAATTGATATTTAAAGAGTGAAATTAGAAAAGACTTTTGGGATTGCTCTAACAGCGAGATCCACAATCTCCATGTTACCTAGAAAGGGAGTTAAATTGATTTATTAAAAAAAAAAAAAAAAAAAGGGATAAATTATTAACCGATAAGTTTGTTGCTGAAATTCAACCATCTTGCCTGCCACTATTTGAAAAATAATAATTGAAAACATCATTTAGACATTTTCAATTTCTCTTTGTTAAAAAGCTGAGAATAGTTCTTCCCCGATTTGAATTTCATAAAAAAAATAAATAATAAAATAAAGTCTAACGAACACATATTTTATATTTTTTTGGAGTTAGTTAAAAAAAAAAAAAACGGAAGTTGAGGACAATACCTAACAACCCCTAAGAATTAACTGAACATTCATTTCAAAGTTTTTAAGTATTTTTTTTTTCATATCCACTCCCATAACCACATTGTGGTTGTCATAATTACTATTACTATGAGTCCTTACAATCACTATCGATGACATGCTAAGAGAAATTAATAAATATTGAATGGTGTGGTTCAATCCAGTGCATACTCACAACACATTATATATGACATGATCTTAACATGTGATTGAATACACATCTTTTGGGAAATAATTATTGGGTGATTAAGAATTTCCTTTGATAATAAAATATTTCAATATATATTGGTTCATGGTAATTTTTTTTTTTTCCTTAAATGTACCGACTCTCATGTGCTTTTCTTTTGAATTTTTTAAAAAATATAAATAAAAGAGTCATATTTTTTTTTTTTAAGATACATAAAAAGATGTAATGATGCCTTTAGAGAAAAATTATATATATTCGTTTTTATTCCATTTTTAATCTTACACCTTTATTTATTCACAATTTTATGAAATATTTATTATGAAAAATATGAATTTGTATCCAAATATTAAAAGTAAATTAAAAATGTTATTTTTTTTTCAAGCCATAAAGTTGTAATTTAAAAAAAAAAAAAAAAGTTGTATTATTACATAATAATAAATTGATAAACAATTACATTATTAAGAGTACTTTTCAAAGTCTTCTTAATAATGTTTGTTTTCATATTTATTTTCTTATTCACACAAACTATCACAACTACCTTGTAGTTCTAATAATTAGTAGGATTGGTCCTTACAATAACTATAGATTGCTTGCTCTGTTCACACCGTATCATAAACGGTGTAATCATACTTAACAGGTGATACACATAAAAAGATGTAATGATCAAACAAGAAAAAAGCTCATCTACCATGGGCAAGCGTCCATGATCTATAAAGCAATAGTGGAAAATTGCGTTTTTCAACCACGGGCATTGCCCATGGTATATGATGTAACTACCACTGTCAATGCCCGTTGTAAATGACATTTTTGACAACGAGCGCTTGCCCATGGTAATTACGTCATCTACCACGCTCTTGTTTAAAATTTAAAAAAAAAAAAATCAAAATTTTAAATTAAATTTGGTATACAATTATCTTGAAAATGATGGAAAATAATAACATTTTAAAGAATCTAATTTATATTGAATTTGATAAAATGTATAAGCATATCCATAATTAAAATAGTGTCACAAAATAAATATTCATGAAAAACCTAGTTAAAAATACTCAAGTCCTAACATTAGTTTCACCTAAAAACATCATTTGACTGTTGGCTAAGCAATACAAGTATAATAATGAATTCTGTTTTGATGTGTAATGCCTCACACGTTTTTCATTGAGATATGATTTAAATATATACAACAGTATTAGCAGCTAACCTAAACCTATATAAGAAAGGAGTTTGTCTCAAATACAAATTACTGCATACTATTCTGATATGTACAACATATAATTGATATTCTACTAAAACTAATAGTTCCAGTGTTTGACTCCAACTTAACTACTTCACGCCTAACATGCCCCCTCAAGATAGACCACGACTTGAGAGGCCTATCTTGCATTTTATTGTCTGAAAATTGGAGCGTGGAAGTGGCTTTGTGAGAGCATCAGCGAGCTGATCCTTGGACGATACATGAGCCACTCGCAGTGAGCCTGTTTGAACTTGATCTCTGATGAAATGGAAATCTATCGCAACATGCTTCATTCGTGAGTGAAAGATAGGATTGGAGCATAGTTGAGTGGCACCAACATTGTCACAATAAATGATCGGAACTGTGGGAAGCGTAAGGCCAAGGTCAGTTAAAAGAAAGCATACCCAATTGAGCTCTGCAGCAGTTGACGCAACAGTCCGATACTCAGCTTCTGTAGAGGAGCGGGCAATGGTATGTTGCTTCTTCGAGCTCCAAGAGATCGGATTTCTTCCAAGATAAACAATGTAGGCACTTGTGGAGGAGTAATCATCTTTGTTCCCAGCCCAGTCTGCATCGGAGTAAGCATGAAGAGAGACAGGAGAGTCACGGTATAGGAGGATTCCTTCATCTAAGGAGCCGCATAAATATCTCAGTACAAGTTTCACAAGTTCCCAGTGGTCGGTTGATGGTTGATGCATGTATTGCGACAATTTGTTAACCGCAAAAGAGATGTCAGGACGAGTGAGGGACAGGTATTGAAGGCTGCCAACTACCGTTCGATAAGTGGTGGGATCTTCCAGTGGTGTTCCTGAGTATAGACTGATCGGTGGGCTTGTAGGTAGCGGTGTTTGAACCGGTTTCGCACCTGTCATTTTTGTACGAGCCAAGAGATCCATAATGTACCGGCGTTGCGACAGTAAGATGCCATGCTTGTGTGGGAGTACTTTAACACCTAGGAAGTATGAAAGCGAACCAAGATCCTTCAGCGAGAATCTCCTTGCAAGAGTGTCGACAAATTGTTCAACTTGAGTCGTGCTACTGCCTGTAAGAATGATGTCATCAACATATATAAGAAGATATAGAAGAGCACCACCTGTTTTGAGAACAAAAAGCGACGTGTCTGCATAAGAGTTTGTGAATCCAGATGTGATGAGAAATTGGCGCAGCTCATGGTACCATGCACGCGGCGCCTGTTTGAGTCCATAAATGGCTTTCCGAAGCTTACAGACATGTGTAGGATAATCAGAGTCAATGAAGCCCGGAGGTTGTGCCATGTACACATCTTCAGTGAGTTGCCCTTGTAAAAAGGCATTGTTAATGTCCAGTTGCCGTAGAGGCCAGCCATGACTTGTGGCAATGCTGAGGACCAGCCGGACAGTTGTAGGCTTGATAACGGGACTGAATGTTTCAAAGTAATCCACCCCAGGCCGTTGATTGAATCCTTTTGCGACCAAGCGTGCTTTGTACCTATCAATTGTACCATCAGATTTTCGTTTGATTCCGAAAAATCCACTTGCAGCCAATGACGTTGGTGGACGGGTTCGGCTGGACCAGCTCCCAAGTTCCATTGTTGATTAATGCATTACATTCTTCTGCCATGGCCTGTCGCCAACACGGTTCCTTTAGTGCCTGTGTTACTGTTGTGGGCTCAATATCAGCTGATTGGTGTAGGCTAGTGTGAAGGTTGAGCTTCCTTACTGGTTTGTGTATGTTGTTTTGAGCCCGTGTGACCATGTGGTGTTTGATTGGGGAAGGGGGAGCTGCACTCGATAGAGAATGCTGCTGTGTGGATGTCGATAGTGGTGAGGCAGATGTGGCGAGGACAGGTGTTGTGTTGACAGGTGGAGCTGTTACAGAAGGCTGTGCGTCTGTTGGTGAGGCAGATGTGGCGATGACAGGGGTGGAGAGGACAGGTGTAGCCGCTGCAGGTGCAGTAGTGGTTGGCGGTGAGTCGGTGCTGCTGGTGTAAAGGGACAGGTGTGGCTACTGTAGGTGTAGCTGTTGGTGAGCCGGTGCTACAGGTGTAAATGCGGCAGCCAAATCTGGTGCAATAGTGGCTGGCATTGATGATGCATGAGGGACGGCAGCTTGTAGAGATGTTGGGGAATCATTGTATGGTGGCAATTCTAGTGTGAGCACAACTGTGGAGGGGGCCGGCTGACAGTGGTCCTGACACGGAACAGTGAGTGGTGTAGGAAACCAAGACTCTATGGTGGTGGAGGGTGAACTCTGTGACTCAGTGTGTAGAGGTTTGTAGGGGAAGACAGACTCGACAAACCGGATGTTGACGGTGATTTTTGGTGATCACCAAGTCAATGATTCGTTCTCGAGTTACTGAAATTTATATGTGAGTGTGGTCAAAGATTGTAAAGAAATAACAGGTGATTTACGTGGTAAAACTCCAAAAGATCGGAGAAACATCCACGGGATCGTTGCCTCTAGCAACAAAGCCAAATCCACTATGAATTACGATTACAAGATGAAGAATGACAGGATGATTACAAGCTCTTCAATACAATTCTCTCTCTCTCTCTCGTTCTCCTTTTCACGTACCCCCCTGTTTGTGTATAGAGGGGGTATTTATACATGTTGTTTTTTAGGGTTTTAAGGTGGCCGCTAGGGTTTGGTATTGTGGTGCCCAAGTCTCAAACGGTTTTCTAGTCCTAATTAGATTATGTTTCCTCTTTTGGCTGAGTCTGATTCTGGACGAGATTCTTTCTCCTTTATTCGCGGGAGAACTGCTTGTTTCCTTGTTATACTCTAATAGTCCACATCGTTGCTTATCATGGATGTGCGGGTCGCTGATTATGATTGTCATACGAATGTTGGTGACTATCTCATTGATTCCCGAGTATGTATGCCTGAGTATGTCCGAATGTGCCCGAGTGAGATTTGCTGCCCGAGTTGATCGTCTTCGTTTGTGGTCGGACTACTTACTCTTTTTTCCGAGTAGGTTATCGTGGGAGGTTTCTGCTCCATAAGTTGACTTATCTTGACCCTTGCTTTCCTGGCCTTTCGTGCTGATGACGTGTCCTTCACCACTAATTTTTACCTATAACACCGGACATGACGAGAGACATACACCCTGTTGCTAGACGGATCAAGACACAAATACGCACTCTGGGACAATGAGTACCCAAGAAAAACACAAGATGTTGAGCGGGAATTAAGCTTGTGTGCCGAATATGGCCGAAGCCATGGGTAACACAAACAGCCAAATATCTTGAGTTTAGAGTAATTGGGCGCATGGCCAAAAATCAGTTGATAGGGAGACGAAAAAGACAGGGTTTTAGTTGGCATCCTATTTATGAGATAGACTGATGTAGCAAAGGCATTAGACCAAAATTCTAAGGGAAGAGAAGCATGTGTCATTAAAGTGAGACCAGTTTCGACAATGTGTCGATGACGTCTCTCTAAGTATCCATTGTGCTCAGGTGTATGGGGTGGGGTTGTATAATGAGAAATACCAGTTTCTGAAAAATAATCTTTAAGCGACATATATTCCCCCCCATTGTCAGAGTAAAATATTTTGATTTTGTTTTTAAAATAATTTTCCACAATAGCTCTGAAGCGAAAGAAAGTTTGTTTGACTTCAGATTTCCTCCTGAGAGGATAAAACCATATATATTTAGTGAAGTGATCCACAAATATTACATAGTATTTAAAGCCATCACGGGAAAGAATTGGAGAGGTCCACACATCAGAAAAAATAATTTCTATAGGTTCAGAGGAGACAAGAGATGATTTTGAAAAAGAAATCTTGTGACTTTTATTGCAATGACAGGCATGACAGGAAATATCTTTAGACATAGGAGACTCCAAATTTAAACTAAAACTAGAAATAATATGCTGTAACACTGGGTAAGCTGGATGACCTAATCTATGATGCCAGTTGGTTGATGTTGTTCTAACGCTGGAGAAGGCTAGGATTGGGGAAGACTCGGACTTGACAGTCGGCCATTCATATACGCCATCCTTGGTTGTGCCTTTCAGAAGAATTGCCCCCGTACGAAGATCCTTCACATGAAAACAAGATGATAAGAACTCAACCGATACATTGTTAGTGCGACAAAATTGTGAAATGAAAATTAAATTCTTTTTCATGGCAGGAACACAGAGAACATCATTTAAATTGAAAGAATTAGTATGAGTGTGCAGAGTGGTGGAACCAGTTTGCACAATTGAAAGACCTGTGCCATCACCAATCATGATATCGTCGGAGCCATTGTACGGTGCATGAAGAGAGAGATTACTCAAATCAGTA
The DNA here is from genome assembly GCA_030490815.1 of Acer saccharum. Lineage (NCBI taxonomy): Eukaryota > Viridiplantae > Streptophyta > Magnoliopsida > Sapindales > Sapindaceae > Acer > Acer saccharum. Next base: position 18,998,635 of record CM059867.1, on the reverse strand, counting down.
GTGACATGATGTGATGCACCACTGTCAAGAAGCCATGCCGGATTATTGGGGGAGGTATTGGCAGCAAAGTGTGCATGGGGTTGCCACGGTGTTGGGGAGGAGCCAAGCGGTGGTGTGTTACCTGGTCCGGGAGCCTGAATTGGGACCATCTGAAAGGAAGTACACCTCTTGGCGGAGTGACCTTGAACCCCACACATCTGGCAGCGCCCCAAGTATGGTCTTGGTGAAGATTGATTGGTGCGGCGTGGTGGTCCAGCATTGTGGAAGGAAGGAGGCCGGTTGGCAGTGTTGTGCGGCTGGTGCCAGCTTGAGGCGTTGGGGGAATGTGACCGCTAGTTGTTAGAGGGATGGTGTGGACGCCACTGGTTATTATTTCTGGTTGTCGGATTTGCTGTGGCTGGAAAGGTGACTGAAACTAATTATAGCACGGTGTGTATAAAACTATCTAGAGGGGGGGTGAATAGATTTTACGCTTTTTACCCAATTTTTCGTGTTAGTCAAAATTACGAAATTACCCCTAAATAGATAAAGCAATAAATCAAGTAAAATATGCGGAAAATAAATAACACTTGATTTTTACGTGGAAACCCTCACGGGAAAAACCACGGGCTAGTAAGTAAGCCAGCCTCGAACCTCGAATCCACTAAATGTGTAAACGATTACAACCTAATCCCGGAAGTAATCACACACCTACCTAATCCCGGTATGAGTGAACCTAGTCCAATTTGCTTGTGATCTAAGCAACCTAATCCCGGAAGCTACACACAAGATTTACTTTCTCTATGAAGAGAATACAACCCTAAGTGAATATATGTGAATATCCAAAATGCAACATAGAGCAAGGGAAACCCTATATGCTTATCTAAGATGATTAATATGCAATTAGAACAATCCTAGATATTAAAAACTAAATGACATGTTCAATCAAATAGTTTAGCTAATCAAGATTAAGCACAAAACTTAATTAGCTATCACAATACAACACTCAATCATGTCAACACAACAATCTCTATTTTGAATATTAGATTTTAATCTAAGAACAAACAAATAATAAAAGAGATGCCTTGATAAATAAAACACTAATTATAAATGATAATAGTGAAGAACATACCAAGGGAAGTGTGTTGACCAAGACCCATGCTAGTAAACATCCTAACTATGCTAGAAAATGCTTAGATGATATTTTGATGCATATGAAAATGGGTTTTGAGAGTTAAAGACAAGTTCTTGGGAATTTTTTTCTTGAAGATATTTTTGCTCTCTCAAAGTGTGTATGTATTACTTCTTAAAAAAATGAAGAAGAAAGTATATATATATATGTAAAAGTGAATCAGGTCAAGAATGAAATAAGAAAAGAAAACGTTTTAAAAAATATATATATATTATATATAAGACAAAAATAGGTGCAGCATGAATAAATATATATTATATATACAAAACAGGTGATGCACGAAGGAAAATATATATAATATATAAAGTATATAAACAGCAGAGGCGGCACTATAATATATATATATATATATATATATATATATATATATATATAGATATTTTAACAAAACAAACAAACAGAACAAAAGCAAATAAAATAAAGAAGAAAAGAAAAAGCATCAGGTGCGCGTTGAGAGGACGTGGGTGCAACGGGGGCAGAGAGAGTATTATGGCGTGGGGAGCCCGTGGCACTCACGCCACTCTCTTGCTTGCCTTGCTAGGTGTGGCTATCATGCCACACTAAGCTAATTTCGGACCCGAGTGTTCTTCAGTCCAGTTGACCTCAAATCTTGGAATCCAATTCCGTCTTCGGAATATTGACCCGGATTTAATCATAAATATAGAAAATTATATAACTTTCCAATTTAAGCTCGGAATTGAAATCCGGTTTCCGATAAAAACACGGAATGTCCCAAATGTCTCGGAAATCATCCGAAACATATAGAAAAGTCTCCGAATCGCTTGGAACTCATCTATGGACAATTCCACACATAAAAAAAATATAATAAAGAAGTGCAAGTGTGATAAGTGACATGTGAAGAGAATGCACATAAATGCAAGTATGCTAAGTGAGTGTGTGCACTAAATCTCTTCATAGAAAATTAAGCACTAAACATATACCTTTGGAGTGCTTAACACTTGCAAGGGTCTTGAGCTTGAACACATTCCTAAGCTACCCTTACATGATCCCCACATATGGTTTGATCACGAAATAAGCCAATTAAAAACTACGGGAATCCTTACAATCTCCCCCTTTGGCTATTTCGTGACAAAACCACCACTCACATTGATTCCTCACAAAAAATAGAAACAACGGGATAGCATAGATCTTCTACAATACAAAGAGATAATAAACAAAATAAAATCTTCAATGCTTCAATCTCTTGTAGAACAACCAACCCTACAAAACAAAGTTTCTATATTTTTCCAAAAAAATACATGTGAGATTAATCAAGTGATATCAAAACAAGCATTTGCATTTTTAGAATTTAGGCACAACATTACAAAATATATGCAATGTATGATAAATGCAATGCTCCCCCTCAAAGGGTTACTCCCCCTCAATGTGTTATCTCCCCAATGTGCACAATTGCAACACCAATTTGCATCTTCCCTTACCATATCCTACTCCCCCTTTTTGTCATGATATAGGCAAAGGAGTAGTCCCCAACTGGGTCACTCAAGGCAAAGAGAGATAGTAGCATACTAAATATTTGCATAGTCATATAAGCCACTTTATGCATCTCAATAAATTGGAGAGAAACAAGGAGATTTATTTTTATTGAAAATGTGTGAATAATCATGCTTTGCATACAAGACATGTAGCATTCAAGTCCAAAAAACAATGGTATTTGGCAAAGCAAATGACAAAGGTTTCTAAATGAATTCAAACCAATTTCACCATTTGTCATGAGAAAAGCAAGGATATAGAGATTATTGATTTCAATTTAAGAGTAACTATATCCAACTTTATAGGCGAAACATGGCATGAGCGACTTTGCACCCTATTTGATTTTTCCGGATAAGATATCCGTATAATAGTAGCCATGTTCAACTAATAAAGAAAGAGAGACATTTGGAAAATAAATTCCTTTGAATGGATACAAGATCCTTTATTCATTTTGAGTCTCATAAGCTTTCACATAAGTTTTTGCATTTTAAGAATATGCAATCATCAATTCATGCTTTTCATGTGAGCATGTTATATGAATTTCATGCTTTTTCATTTGACATTGGCATGTTATTTAAAAGAATCATCATGTCATGGAGATAACTATAGGTCATTCACATCATACTTCCTAAGAAAATCTCCTAGTCCAAAAATGCATGTTTGAACATAAATATGACATGGATTGTAGACAAGCATTGATCACACTTATTAGATAGAAAACATATATACATATGTGCAACCAAGCTTATTCAAGCAATTAGGAAAGAGGCATAAGATTTTTCAAATTTTTGCAAACAACAAATATGCAAAATAGCTCTCTTTGCTTGAGTTCCCCATATGGGGTCAAGTATAAATCACATCACTCCACAAGACATATCCCAATAGATCTACTAAGAGTTTTAAATCGAGTAGCATCTAAGGGTTTAGTAAATAGGTCCGCAAGTTGATCATTAGTACCTACATGTTCAAGTACTATGCATTTATTTTCAACAAGCTCTCTAATGAAGTGATGGCGGATGTCAATATGCTTAGTTCTAGAATGTTGCACCGGATTCTTGGAAATATTAATTGCACTCAGATTATCACAAAAGAGAGTGAGAGTACCTTGGTTGAATCCGTAGTCTACTAGCATTTGCTTCATCCATATAAGTTGAGTGCATCCACTCCCCGCGGCTATGTATTCGGCTTCCGCCGTGGACAAGGAAATCGAGTTTTGCTTCTTGCAAAACCAAGACACCAAGTTGTTGCCTAGAAAGAAACAACCGCCCGATGTGCTCTTCCTATCATCACAATTTCCTGCCCAATCCGCATCACTATATCCTACAAGACTAGGATTAGTGTCAAATGAGTACCAAATCCCATAGTTGGAAGTCCCATTCACAAAGCGAATGACTCTCTTAACCGAAGAGAGATGGGACTCCTTGGGATCGGATTGGTACCTAGCACAAACTCCTACACTAAATGATATATCGGGCCTACTTGCGGTCAAATAGAGCAAGCTCCCTATCATGCCACGATATAAGGTTTGGTCCACACTTTTACCGCTAGCATCCTTGCTTAGCTTCAAAGTGGTGCTCATAGGAGTGTCACAATGTTTGGCTTTTTCAAGACCAAACTTCTTCACTAGGTTTTTGGCATATTTGGCTTGGGTTATGAAAATCCCATCATCTAGTTGCCTAATTTGCAAACCTAGGAAGTAACTAAGCTCACCAACAAGACTCATCTCAAACTCATGAGACATGACATCAACAAATTGTTGGACCTTGGTGTTGTTGGTGGAGCCAAACACTATGTCATCAACATATATTTGAGCTATGAAAAGCTCATCATTGTCTCTTTTGATGAATAGTGTCTTGTCAACACTACCTCTTGTGTAGTTATTGTCAACAAGAAATTTAGTGAGGCGCTCATACCAAGCCCTCGGTGCTTGTTTCAACCCATATAGAGCCTTCTTGAGGCGATAGACATGGTTGGGGTGGTGAGCATCTACAAACCCCTTGGGTTGTTCAACAAACACTTCCTCTTGCAAGAAGCCATTGAGGAAGGCACTCTTGACATCCATTTGGTGCAATTTGAACTTGTGCACACAAGAAATGGACAAGAGAAGCCTAATGGACTCTAAACGGGCAACGGGAGCAAAAGTCTCCTCAAAGTCGATACCCTCAATTTGAGAGTACCCTTGTGCTACAAGTCTAGCCTTGTTCCGCACTATGTTGCCATCCTCATCGGATTTGTTCCTAAATATCCATTTAGTGCCTATGACATTAGTGGTCTTAGGCCTAGGAACTAGAGTCCAAACTTCATTCCTTTCGAATTGGTTTAGCTCTTCTTGCATGGCAAGAACCCAAAACTCATCATTTAAGGCTTCTTCAACCTTTTTGGGTTCAATTTGAGAGGTGTAGCAAGTGTAGCTAATAAGATTAGCAAGTTGACGTCTAGTCCTAACACCCTCATTAACCTCTCCAATGATATCTTCTTTATCATGGAGTTTCCTAACCCATGGAGCGGGTTCTTTAGAGTCCAAGAGAGGAACTCTATCAATAGGTTTTGTGTCATCATTGTTGACATTAGATGTCCCAACATTAGGAGACACCACAACCTTCTCTAAAGGCAAAACATCACTAAAAATAACCTCCTCCTCATGATCATTAGACTTGAGCCTAGTATCATCAAATACGACATTAGATGATTCCATAACACTTAGAGTTTTTAAATTGAAAACTCTATAGGCTCTACTATTCAAGGCATAGCCAATAAAAATACCCTCATCACTCTTAGCATCGAATTTGCCAAGTTGATCACGGTCATTCAAAATATAGCATTTGCTTCCAAAAGTGTGGAAGTAGCTAACATTTGGCCTCTTGCCTTTCCATAACTCATAGGAGGTGTTTCTAGTACCGGGCCTTAGGAAAACTCTATTTCCTATATAGCAAGCCGTATTGATGGCTTCGGCCCATAGGTTCCTAGGGACATTGTTGCTAAGCAACATCACACGGGCCATCTCTTGAAGGACCCTATTTTTCCTCTCAACAACTCCATTTTGTTGAGGTGTCCTAGGAGCCGAAAACTCATGGGAGATACCTAAACCATTACAAAAGGTTTCAAAGGTAGCATTCTCAAATTCCCTCCCATGGTCACTTCTAATCCGTTTTATGCTTTTAATATTAGAGTTCATCTCATTTTGTATTTTATTACAAAGCATTTTAAACTTATCAAAAGTTTCGGATTTTTCTCTAAGAAAATATGTCCATGTGAACCTAGAGAAATCATCAACACAAACAAAAATGTATCTCTTTCCACCCAAACTTTCGGTTTGCATGGGACCCATGAGGTCCATGTGGAGAAGCTCAAGAGGCTCCTTGGTGGTGAGATACTTACCCTTTTTGTGCGTGCTTTTAGTTTGCTTTCCTTGTTGGCAAGGTCCACAAATACCATTGGCTTTCTTCCCAAGCTTAGGGAGGCCACGCACACAATTGAACTTTCCAAGGGTCCGTAGATCCCTAAAGTTCATGTGGCCAAGTCTTTCATGCCACAACTCAATTTGCTCATCCATGGACACATGATTAGATACAATACTAGCTTCAAGACAATAACAATTGTCGCTAGATCTCATGCCCTTCAACAAGGTTTGTCCATCGGGTTTAAGGATAGAGCAATAATCTTTAGAAAATAAGACGGAATATCCTTCATCACTAAGATGTGAAATGCTAATTAAATTGGCTTTCAAGCCATCAACATATAAAGCATTGGATAAGGAGGGTAATCCGGGAACGGAAATGGTTCCTTTCCCTACAACATTTCTTTTGGATCCATCACCAAAAGTGACATTTCCACCTTCCTCCATAACAAGAGTCTCGAAGAAACTCTTGTTTCCCGTCATGTGCCTAGAGCACCCACTATCCAAATACCAAAAATTAGAAGAATTTGCCTTCAAGGCTATTTGTGCAACATGGCAAACATTTTCATTCTTTCTAATCCACTTAGCAACAATTTTAGATTTCTTAGTGGTCTTTGGTACATGTGCTCTACTATTTCTAGGATCATGCAAATCAATATTTTCATTCCTAGAAACATGCATCTTGGCTCTATTCTTTCTTTTTTCAATCATGCTTTGTTTTCTACACATTTTAATATATTGAAAGCAATTTGGTCTAATATGACCATCACAACCACAAAAGTGACAAATAGGGATGAAAAAAGGAATCATACCTCGCCTTTGAGCACGTCCATGTCTTTGTGGATAAGTGGGTTCAATCCATCTTCGTTGTTGAACCGGTCTTGGTTGCTTCCAAGCTTGAGGTTGCATGATTGGTCTCTTTCCTTTGTGAGCCAATTTGGGAGGAGTATTGGCTTGAGGAACTCTAGGGGGTTGAGCTTGAGATTTCCTTCTTGGCCCCATTTTCACTTGTGCATTAGAACATTGTCCTACTTCTAACTTCTTCCTAGGAGGTTGCACAAATGAAGTATCTTCGTTCTTCGAGCTCTTGACAAACACTGTCTTGTTAGAGGTTGAGACTTTCTTGCCATCTTCATACCCAAGACCTCTCTTGTCACTTGGACTCTTTCCAACACCAAGTAAATGATCAAGCTTCTTGGTGCTAGAATCTATCCTAGCCAAGGACCCTTTAACCTCAACAAGTTCCCTCTTCAAGCCTTCTTCACTTCTCTTGGATAAGTCTAACTCCTCAATTAACTTATCCTCTCTCCTCTTCAATCTTTCCACTTGTTCACTTAAGTGGTCATTGTGAGCCGAAAGTTCAAGGTTTTCTTCTCTCAACCTCTCAATCTTTCTTGTGCTTTTAAGTGCTAAATCATTGAACTCGGCATGGTATTTAGCAAGCACCTTTTGCTCCACAAACTTCTTTTTGGAACTAGAAGAGGAGTCACTTTCTTCTTCAGTAGAGTCAATTTCCTCTTGACTCATCTCCTCTTTTTCACTAGCACTTTTGCTCTTGTGAGAAGAGGCAAAAGCTAGGAAGTTAGCCATGAGCTCTTCTTCACTAGAAGACTCATCTTCCTCATTTGAGTCATCACTACTCCCACTCCATGTGGCGGCCATCACTTTACCCTTCTTCCTTTCATTGTGATTAGCACATTCGGGGGCAAAGTGACCAATCCCACCACACTCAAAGCATCGGACCCCTTTCCTTTCGGTCTTCTCTTGTCTAGGCTCAAACTTCTTGAAGGAACTCTTTTTCTTCAAATCTTGTCCTCTTGACCCAAATCCCTTCTTCTTTTTGAACCCCATAACCTTGTTGAACCTTTTCACAAATAAGGCAAGGTCTTCATCCGAATCATGCTTTGCCTCCTTTGCATCCTTAGATGCTTTCAAAGCTATTCCTTTAGACTTCTTAGGAGGAGTAGTGGTGCTAGGAACCTTCCTAGACTCATATGCAAGGAGACGCCCAATTACCTCACTTGGCTTCATATCCATGTAGCCACTATTTTCTTCTATGGCCGTCACCTTTGATTCAAACCTATCGGGGAGAGATCTCATAATTTTTTGCTTGACTCTCCTATCCGAATACGGGTCTCCGAGTTGATGGCTTTGATTTACTATGTCCATCAATTTGATTTCGAAGTCATTGAAGCATTCATCCTCTCCCATCCTAAGTAACTCAAATTGAGTTTGGAGGACTTGAAGCTTGGACTCCTTCACCACCTCGGTTCCCTCATGTGCAACTTGAAGGATGTCCCATGCCACTTTGGCAATCTGAGTATTCTGAATAAGCTTGTACTGATTCTCATCCATTGCACACATAATGGCATGCATAGCCTTCCTATTCCACTTTGAAGCCTCAAACTCTTGCGCGTTCCATTGCGCCTTAGGCTTCAAAACATCTTCTCCTCCACCCGCGGGAGTCATCATAGGGAGATCATATCCGTCTTCCACCGCCATCCATGCACGGTCATGAATTTGGCATATGTAGGATTCCATCTTCCCTTTCCATTGGGAATAGTTCAAACCGGTAAGAAGTGGAGGCCTTGTGCTAGAAGCTCCTTCGTGGCCACCACCATTTCCACCGTTTCCACTCATAGTGTTTATGAATGAATGAAATGAATGCAAATGTATGAATGATCAAAAATCACACAAAATGCAAAACACACCAAAATAAGCAAGGATCACCTATGTATGTCTAGGAACCCGCTCTGATACCAATTGAAACTAATTATAGCACGGTGTGTATAAAACTATCTAGAGGGGGGGTGAATAGATTTTACGCTTTTTACCCAATTTTTCGTGTTAGTCAAAATTACGAAATTACCCCTAAATAGATAAAGCAATAAATCAAGTAAAATATGCGGAAAATAAATAACACTTGATTTTTACGTGGAAACCCTCACGGGAAAAACCACGGGCTAGTAAGTAAGCCACACTCGAACCTCGAATCCACTAAATGTGTAAACGATTACAACCTAATCCCGGAAGTAATCACACACCTACCTAATCCCGGTATGAGTGAACCTAGTCCAATTTGCTTGTGATCTAAGCAACCTAATCCCGGAAGCTACACACAAGATTTACTTTCTCTATGAAGAGAATACAACCCTAAGTGAATATATGTGAATATCCAAAATGCAACATAGAGCAAGGGAAACCCTATATGCTTATCTAAGATGATTAATATGCAATTAGAACAATCCTAGATATTAAAAACTAAATGACATGTTCAATCAAATAGTTTAGCTAATCAAGATTAAGCACAAAACTTAATTAGCTATCACAATACAACACTCAATCATGTCAACACAACAATCTCTATTTTGAATATTAGATTTTAATCTAAGAACAAACAAATAATAAAAGAGATGCCTTGATAAATAAAACACTAATTATAAATGATAATAGTGAAGAACATACCAAGGGAAGTGTGTTGACCAAGACCCATGCTAGTAAACATCCTAACTATGCTAGAAAATGCTTAGATGATATTTTGATGCATATGAAAATGGGTTTTGAGAGTTAAAGACAAGTTCTTGGGAATTTTTTTCTTGAAGATATTTTTGCTCTCTCAAAGTGTGTATGTATTACTTCTTAAAAAAATGAAGAAGAAAGTATATATATATATGTAAAAGTGAATCAGGTCAAGAATGAAATAAGAAAAGAAAACGTTTTAAAAAATATATATATATTATATATAAGACAAAAATAGGTGCAGCATGAATAAATATATATTATATATACAAAACAGGTGATGCACGAAGGAAAATATATATAATATATAAAGTATATAAACAGCAGAGGCGGCACTATAATATATATATATATATATATATATATATATAGATATTTTAACAAAACAAACAAACAGAACAAAAGCAAATAAAATAAAGAAGAAAAGAAAAAGCATCAGGTGCGCGTTGAGAGGACGTGGGTGCAACGGGGGCAGAGAGAGTATTATGGCGTGGGGAGCCCGTGGCACTCACGCCACTCTCTTGCTTGCCTTGCTAGGTGTGGCTATCATGCCACACTAAGCTAATTTCGGACCCGAGTGTTCTTCAGTCCAGTTGACCTCAAATCTTGGAATCCAATTCCGTCTTCGGAATATTGACCCGGATTTAATCATAAATATAGAAAATTATATAACTTTCCAATTTAAGCTCGGAATTGAAATCCGGTTTCCGATAAAAACACGGAATGTCCCAAATGTCTCGGAAATCATCCGAAACATATAGAAAAGTCTCCGAATCGCTTGGAACTCATCTATGGACAATTCCACACATAAAAAAAATATAATAAAGAAGTGCAAGTGTGATAAGTGACATGTGAAGAGAATGCACATAAATGCAAGTATGCTAAGTGAGTGTGTGCACTAAATCTCTTCATAGAAAATTAAGCACTAAACATATACCTTTGGAGTGCTTAACACTTGCAAGGGTCTTGAGCTTGAACACATTCCTAAGCTACCCTTACATGATCCCCACATATGGTTTGATCACGAAATAAGCCAATTAAAAACTACGGGAATCCTTACAGTGACATTGTCTTTCTTGGTTGTCTTGAGGGTAGCTTCAAACGATAGTAACTTGTCATGAAGTTCATCAAAAGTGATGGGATTATCCCTAGCTTGAACCGCACGGACCAATTCCTTGTAGTCATCATCAAGTTCATCAAGAATCCTCTCAGTGAGATCCTCGTCATCCACCGGAGCTCCAAGTAGAGCGAGTTCATCTGCACGAGCTTTAATAGAGTGAAGAAAGTCAGTAATGTTTTGGGTACCTTTCGTGGAGTGCTTGAGAAGGGCTTTGATTTGTTGTATGCGGCCACGGGACGGTTTGGCATATGTATTAGCAAGAATGTTCCATGCTTCCATCGATGTCTTGGCTCGGGCAACAAAGGCGATGATTGTCGGTGATAGAGAGCCAATAATTGCATTCAGAATGAGCTGGTCTTGGCGAGTCCAAATATTGAATGCTGGATTTGGTGTGGTTACATCATTGATAGTTAGGGTAGCCGGTGGACTTGGCTTTGATCCATCAATATAGCCTAGAAGATCATACCCAATAAAGAGAGTTTGAAACTGAATTTTCCATGACATGTAATTGTTGGCTGTCAGTTTGAGGGGAGCTTGAGCTGAGATGTTGATGGTGATGAGATGAAACTCATTGGAGCGAAGAGCTGTGGAGGTTGAAGGGGTGACATTAATGACTGTAGGGATTGATGTGGAGGAGCCGTCGGCTGGTGTAGTTTCAGTATTTGTCATGATAGGAATTGAGGAGAGAAAAATAACGAAAAGAAATTTGGAGCAGAATCGGTTTGCTCTGATACCATATAATAATGAATTCTGTTTTGATGTGTAATGCCTCACACGTTTTTCATTGAGATATGATTTAAATATATACAACAGTATTAGCAGCTAACCTAAACCTATATAAGAAAGGAGTTTGTCTCAAATACAAATTACTGCATACTATTCTGATATGTACAACATATAATTGATATTCTACTAAAACTAATAGTTCCAGTGTTTGACTCCAACTTAACTACTTCACGCCTAACAACAAGTGCCTCTATCATCTTCAGCAGCATTACGTTTTTGATCAACCTACAAAGGACAACATTTTATGTAACCTGAGTCGATATATTTAAATAACTACATATTAAATTACGAGTGTTTCAAAATTCGAACTGAGACAGCCTCACCTACCTCACGGACAAAATCGCCCTTGTGCGGCTGCCTCTGCTGATGATTGAAAAAAAGTCGCTTCATGCAACTGAGGCTTCTGCCTCATAAGAGGAGGTATTTGTATTTTATTTTATTTTTAAAGAATTTTAAATTTAAAAAAATAATAAAGATAGGTTTTAAGAAGAAGAAAGGAGGAAGAAGAAAGAGGCAAACCTATTTGTGTTGGGAGGATACTGGCGGTAGCAACAAAAGAAATAACGAATGAAAGAAGAAAAAACCCTTGCATTCGTTTTCTTTCTCTTTTTTTAACTGATGGGCTTTGTCAAATTGGGTTTTAAAACACTAAAAAACCAAACAAATTACCAAATTAAAAAACTAATATGGGATTTGGGCCAAATGGGCCCTTCAATTCTTCTTTCATTTGCTTCGGATAAATATGTTATGTATGTTATTGAATGTTATAGAATATATTATTGAATATCTTTTATCATTAGGATGTCTTTATCTTTTATTGATTGATATGGAATATTTTCTATTTAATTATTATTATTATTATTATTATTATTATTTATTTTTTCCATGCCTAAGCCTGTTAAGTCGGCGTGCCATGCTGGGCCCAGGTGGCGTGGCCTGCAAGCCGGCCTGGCACGGCCCACCAGGCCTGTGGGCCTAATTGTTTTTTGAAAAAATGAATTTTGGATTCAAATTTTCAATTTATTTTTAAAGTGTGAAATTTAAAATTTGAATTGAGGGGTGGCTTTTGTAATTATCCAGGAGTCGTTGGTGACTGTTGGGGGGTAAAAAAATGTCCAAAACTTTTAAAAATTACATTTTTTTTAAATCTTTTACAATTTTTTTCAATTATACCCTATCCTAACATTTTCCTATAAATACCCCCATCACTCTCACCTCATTTTCTACATTTTCTCTACTTCCCTACTCTCTTATTCTCTCTTTTCTCTACAATCTCCAAAATATCTCACTCACTCTTTCAACTATTTTGTAATTTGTTTTATTTATTTAATATATTATACACTATATACTATTATACTATTATATTAATATACTATACATTATACATTATATATTATATACTATATACTATTATAGCATATACCTCCCACTCTCTAGTCTCTACATATTCTAAGGCTGTTACTCTAAGGTATTGTCTTTTTTTAAATAAATAAAAAATTACTTTCATTTGTTATTTAATTATTAACTATTATCAATATATTATTCATCGAAAACTAATTAAGTGTTGTATGAAATGAAAAATGTTATATTTCATATTAAAATTATTATATTAATAATTACACAAAATTATTACAATATCGTATAAATAAAATGTTTAAATATTAAAAAAAACAAAACAAAACAAAGCTTGTTGGGCCCAGCCCCGTTAAGGCCTTAACGGCCTGGCCCGCCACAGGGCCGGCCTAGGCATAGCCTAGCACGCCCCGGCATAGGCCATGTGCCTAGGCTAGGCCCACATTCCCCTCCCCCCCCCCCCCCCCCCCCCAAATAGGTCAGTCCGGCACGGCCTGTCTCCCTAACAAGCCGAGCCAGTCTGTTTTGACACCACTAAGGGTGCGTTTGGCACTCAGATGGGACAAGACAAGACGGGACAAGACGGGACCGGACAAGACAGGACATGATAGGTTGTTATGTATTATGTTTGGAATACTTGAGACAAAACTGTGGACTGTACTGTTATGGGTTTGGTATGACTGGGATGGGACAGGACATGACAAGAGGTTCAAATGATCAGAGTGCCCTTCTTGTCCTGTCTAATGTTTGTTACCACATAATAGTGATATATGGGACTGGACAAGTCAGTATTTATTTGATTTTATTAAATAAATATTTTTATATATCATATTTAACAAAAATTAAACTTTTTTTTTTTTTTCTAAATGGATCTCTAACCATCCATCTTTGTGATGGACGGTGGAGATTAAGAATTGAATTTTAAAATTAAAAAAAAATTCAAAAATTAAATATTTAAAATATTCAAAAATTTAAAAATAATGCAATTAAAAAAACTGGAAAAAAAAAATATTTTTTTAAACAAATTTATCTCCACCGTACATATTCATGGTGAAGATTAAATAGAAATTATTTCAAAAAAGAAGATTAAATAGAATTATTTTTTTAAAGCAAAAACTAAAAAAAAAAAAACTAAAAACTAAAAACAAAACAAAACAAAACAAAATATAAAAAATTAAGGTGAAGATCCAATTTCCAGATTGGATCTTCACCGTCCATCATGATTGATGGACGATGGAGATCCAATTTCCAGATTGGTCTCCACCAACATTTCCATCCTTCCTCTTTCACACCAAAAAAATTGGATCTCAATATCCAAATATCCACCAACACTAAGTTTCACGGAAAAAAAAAAAAAAAAAACAACAACAAAACCCAACTCAACTCAATTATTTAAATAAATATTACAAATCAATTAATTAAAATTATCATCACTGTGTTCTTTTCTCTTTTATATCTCCAAGAACACATAAAATATCCATAAACAAACAGATCCATAGATCAAATTAAAATCAGAGATGGTGTGTTGAACGAACAAAGGGAGGGAGGCGACCGGGTGATGCGGCGGCGTGAGGGAGGCAAACAAGGGAGGATTTCCTGAGATGGTGTGTTGAACGAATAAAGAACGAGAGAGATGATGATGAACGAAGGAGAGAGAGAGATGGCTTCAGGTGGTGTGTTGGATGAATGGACAAAGAGGGGGGAGAGAGAGAGAATGAGATGGATTCAAGTGATGTATATATATAGTTTGTAATTTTTTAGAAATATGAAGGGCAAAAGCGTCTTTTTGGCACTTGTCCCATGTCATAGGACAAGTTGGCCGAGGGTCTAGGGTGAGACAGTTTTTTATGATTTTTGTCCCATCTTATCCCATTCAATCCCATGCTAAGGTCGCGCCAGACGTGGGACATGAACAAACTGTCACACGTTGTCCTATCCCGTCCCGCGTACCAAATGCACCCTAAGTATAGATGTTGAAATTTTATTGGCAAGGAAACAATAAACATCTCTTATAATCCACTAAAAGAAGCCAGCAAAGAAAAAGAAAAAATAAAAAAGTAGACATATCAACACCAGAAACCATAAGCAAACTATATAGACTTCAAAGCAAATAGATAAGGATCCGGACTTACTCACAAAATCCCTTGCAAACCTAAGATCCAAATAATTGTCAAACTCAAAAATGTAGCTTCCACCCTGAAACAACACAACATCACATAACATTATACATTTATACCCCATAGAAAACAATAAAAAAAAATAACTAAAAACGGTTAATGCTAAAAATTAAAAATTAAAAAAAAAAAATACACAATTTGAGTGTTATACATTAATCAATAACGGCTTGTTTGATACCTCATTTGTGTACTTATGCCCTGTAAATAAATTTTATGAACAACTAAAAATTAAAAACTCCGCAGACAGTAATTATCAAACCAATAAAATCTGAACTATCCAAAGAATGAGCAAAACGAGCAGCACTATATGCTACTTTAATTTGTTACAATGTCTAGAAACAAAACTAATAGTCATATTCCTAACAATAGAACAATGTAACAAGAAGCACAATTATGAATTATCTGGCATGAACATCAAATTTTAACAAAAAAATAAACTTAAAAATAAAAAATAATTAAAATCAAGTAAGAAGATCAAACCCACATAGAAATTCGTTAAACCACATACAACTTTAGTAGTAGTGCTTTAACAAACAACTTTATTTTTTTTTATTTCCTCCTCCAACTACAACCATAAACCCGCCTAGCGAATCTATTTTTCATGAATGTAAAACAAACTAAAAAGAAATCAAACCAAACATTACCAAAAAAATTAAAATTAAAATAAAAACCTTAAAATTTGTCTTGGAGAGAAATCGAGAAACAAATGAGGAATCAAGAATTGACACTAGAGAATTGAACGAGAGAGAGTTGACCTTTAACCAAAATAAAATCTGCAACTTAGGGTTTACATCGAACAAAGAAAAAGGGAGATGCACTTTTGAAACTGGTTTCAAGGTGAGAGTTGAAAGGAAGAGATATAGGTGAAATCATTAGAGTGGAGTTTGGTAACTTCTTCTTGATTCGAAGTCGTATCAACTTCTATTAAAATTGAGATCCATATGTATTTAGAACTTTAGGTTCTGATTGAATTGGAATACAAAACTTCGAGTTCTGATTGAATTGGAATTCAAAATTTTAAGTTCTGATTAATTATATTGGAATCAAGAACTTCAAGTTCTGATTAATTAAATTGGAATCCATAACTTTAGGTTCTTTTTTAAATTAGAATACAGAACTTTGGTTTTGATTAAATTGTATTATAGAACTTTTGGTTTTGTTTTTCAATCAAGAACTTCTGGTTCTAATTTTTATTTTTCGAATCAAGAACTTCCGGTTCTAATTCTTTTTTTTTTTTCGAATCAAAAATTTCTGGTTCTGATTTTTTTTAGAATCAAGAATTTTCGGTTCTGATTTTTTTTTTTCGGATGAAGAACTTCTGGTTTTGATTTTTTTTTTTAAACATTTGCAAAAGATTCAAGTATAATATAAATAAGAAAGCAGTTTTCAGATGCGGAAGATCCAAATTAACGGCAAAATCCACAAAGCATACTCATAAGATTAATTGAATCAATATAGTAGAGAAACAAGTAATATAAAAGAATTTTTCTCCTTACCATACTAGCTTCGTGCTGATAACGTGTTATGAATTAAAGCCTAAAAGCAAGAATATAGAATAAAACACTAAACAAGAGAAAGAAATAGATGGAGAAAACACTTCAGTCAATCTTATTGATACTCATGAATGATCACATAATAGGCCTATATATAGCCATATGGAGGATTATCTCTACAATTGTGATATATTAAATAACATGATAATAACTGATAATTATCTAGGTGGTGATAAGTCCATATTATCACAACAAGATAAGAGTTTTAGATTGAAAAAAAAAAGTTTCATAAAAAGAAAATAAATGCTGATATAAAAAGGAATTCTTATAAAAATATTAAATATATATATATATATATATATATTGTAAGTTAAGTAGTTATTAAATTGTTAGTATTGAATAGGGGTGGTAATATGGGTTAAAGGGTTGTGTTTGTGTTAATTTTTTGCTCAACTTGAACATGACCCGTTAAACTTATCGTGTCACAAATCAAAACTTAAACATGGTCCATTAAATTATCAAGTTACCCGATAAGACCTGTTTATCAATTATGACATTTGATAAATCATAATTCCATTAATTCATTTACTTATTTACAGTAATAAAGTCTTTGCGGTTCATTTGTTAAAGCAATTTTAAATGGTTAGTGTTTCTCTAGTAAGATTCAAAATTGTGATTAAAATGTTTACGGTTTAGAATTTTTATCCACACAAAAATTTAAAACTTAATTTGTTTTGTGTACTAAAATTTTATATAAGCAATTTAAATGTAAAAACCGTATCTTTGTATTATTATAAATTCATATATATATATATATATATATATATATATATATATATTTCAAATTCTCAAATTTTATTCATAGGTAGATTTCAATAAACTTATCATCCATAAAAAATAAAAAAAAATAAAAAAAATTGAAATCAAAATTTATAAAAATTAATGTGATTTCATTGGGATCCTTACTAAAAATTAAAATAAGGGATCCCTTATGAGAGACTCACTGTATATATATGTTCTTGACATTTATTCGTGTTGAATGGGTTAACGGGTTAGGAGAGTTCAATCCACACACGACCCATTTATTTAATAGATTTAACATGTTGAGCGGTTATCGATCCAAACCCAATAAAATCCAACCAAAACCTGTTAATTGTGTCATGAACGTGTCTTGTCATCGGTTTGTGTCAATAATTGCTGCCTCAACTTTTATAGCAAGAATTCTTATAAATATATTAATTTGTGCGCTTCTCTTCGGTTTCCACACCTACGTATCATCATCAACCACCAAGACGATCACAAGTCACAACCCATTGATCATTGACCATTCATTAGAGGTTAACGGGAAAAAACTAAGGGGGGATATATTCAATTAGGATTCTTGAGGACATTTAAAGACATTATAAATCCTGGTGTATTCAATTCGGACATTTAAAGACTTTTAAATAGTCTATATTAATTCAGTGGTATTCAATTTAGATATCTATGGACTTTTAAAGAATCCTTCCAAATCCGGGTGTATTAAATTAAGACTTTAAAAATGTCTACAAAAATTAAGGTGTATTCAATTAGGATTAGATTTTAAAGGATTTTCTTAGGTCATGGATTTTGGTGGATTTTGGTGGACTTCATGGTGAGAGATATAAATATCAAATGTCATAACATGTCTGGCCTTCTCCCCAAAGATTTTGGTGGACTTTGCTCTCTCCCTTTCTCTCTCTCTCTCAAAACAGAAACGTGTTACTTCTTCTCACTTCTTCTCTACCTTAATCCGGGACAATCTTCCTTAATACCGTCTCCTTGGATGATGAAATGTTTACAACATGCCTCAATCTAGCAACAGAGGCAATTGGTTGAAGGTTGAGATAAGCTTTTCCCATCTTGTCATCTATTTTGAATCGATCGTTATCAAATACTTCCAGCGCCATACAAGTACACAGTAACAATGTCATATTGAATTGCAACTTGCAAGGCATGGATTAAAGTAAGTAATTTCACTTACCAAATACAAAAGTCCAACGGTTTCAGTAAGAGAGAAATTGAGGTGTTCATTCCAGACTGGATTAAGACAACTATTGATAACCTATAAGAATTTTCATTTGTGATGATTATGGTGATGATATCAGCAGCAACCATGCTTGATGATGCTAAGAGCATCTCCCACCCAATCTCTATCTCTATCTCTATCTCTAAAATAGAGAACCAAAAAGGAATATTCCTCCCAGATTCTATCTCTAAAAATTTTTCACTCCCACCACACTCTCTATCCTTATCTCTATCTCTATCCCTATTTCCATTTATATCTTCAATAATCTTCAATAACTTATATTTTCATTATTATTTTTAGTTTCTTTAATAAATTATTGTTCAACTAAATTTTAACAAATACTATTTATAATAACATTTGTAATTTATTTTTTTTTTTATACTTTTTTTAAAATATGATATGGTAAAGCATGGTAAATAAAAAATTATTAATTAATATTCAATATTGGACTCATTTTAAAGATATAAATGAGACATTTATAATGGTATAATTTTTATGTTAATAAAATGTATAAATTAAATTTTATTATACATTAATTGAATTTAATGAAAAAGTTAAAAGGATATAATTGGAATAAAAAAAGTTAAAAAGTGGTTTTAGAAGATGGGAATTGGTTCTCTAAATATAGAGAATGGAGTTGTGGTTCTCTAAAAATTTTCTTGGAGGCAACAATTTAGAGGATGGGTGGGAGCAACATTTTCTCTCCAATCCTCTAAATTTTCTTGGAGTTGTGAATTAAGAGGATGGGTGGGAGATGCTCTAACGCTCTAATGATTAAAGCCTTGGCTGCTTGATGATGCTAACGCTCTAATGATTAAAGTCATAATGCATGCATGCTACCACCTGACCTTATTACATATACTAATTATATTGAATGAGTATATTGATGACATGATACATGATAAGCTCGTCCTATATATTCAAAAAAATTTGAAAAAAAAAAGTCTAATAATCAATCAACATTTATTTGCTTAAAAATGATGGTTTTTAATTAAATTCATAAATGGATGCATAGATGTATGTTATTAAATCGTTGCGCGCCGTGCCCGAAGTAGTCAAGACTGAGAAATGAGATATTTGAATAAAGGAAAGGGGGAGCTTTACACAGAAAGGGAATACGCTATCCATGGAAAGCTCACTCGTGACTCTATCCAAGAGACAAACTTTGGCGAGTGGAATTGGCAAAAGAAGCCCTTACTGAGTTCAGTAGATGGGAACCTTATTATATAGATAACGTCATACGTTTGTCTTATTGAAACATAATATATGACAAAAAAAAAAAAAAAACAAAAAAACAAAAAAACAAAAACAAAAAAACAAAAAAAAAAACAAAAAAAACTGTAAGGAAGCCATAAACAAAGTCCAAATGGAGAACTAGAAAGGGAAATAGCTGATTAAGGAGGTAAAAAGTATAGAAGAGGAAAGGAAGAAAGCATAGATTGTCGTTAGTACTACAAATTGTATTAATTGATCATATTGGTTGAGTGTATAGATTGTGTTATTGGGTCATATAGTGGTATAATTCTCCATCTATAATAGAATTCAGAGATAACAAATCCATGAAAGTCTATGGATGTCTAAACAAATTCATAAAAGTCTAAAATAAATGTCTAAAACAAATTCATAAAAGTCTAAGATAGATGTCTAAACAAATCAATTAAAGTCTATGTGGATTTATAAAGGTCCGTAGAAATCTATGAAAATCTGTCACTTAAAAAATGTCTTTAAATGTCCTCAAGAATCCTAATTGAATATACCCTCCTAACAGAAGATTGTGTATGTACAACATTTATCAAACGTAGAGTATGGTTTTTCTTTTTAGGGCTTTGCTACATACGACTAGGGTTGCGGCATCGCCGCTGCTCCGTAGAAGAAAAAAGAGAAAAAACAAGTGGGGTCCAGTGTTTTTTCATTTTTTTTCTTCTATGGGGCACGGCGGTGTTGCAACCCCGGTGGTATATTTATTTACTCTTTTTTTTTTTTTTTTAATATGCCCCAACACTGACTCATGCGTGTAATTATGTCAAACCTTAGGGACTTGTGCAATTAGCCAAAAATATTAATTCGAGCGCTTCTCTTCAGACTTCACACAAACGCATCATCATCAACCTGCAACACGATCACGACCCAGTTTCTCAGAGCCATAGCTGATCGATTCTTTCCAAATGAAATGCTTGACTTTGTACCGGAAACTTCCACCACCACCACCAAAGACTCTCTCACGAACCTCCTCTGTGTTCCCTACAAAACACTGTCCGAAACTCTCAAAAACTCAGCTTTCGCTATCCAACAAACAGTAACTTACTCTCTCCACTACATGCCTCACTGTCTTTTAACTCACTTTTGTTTTCTCATTGAGTGATTTTGGTTTCTGCTTCTTCTTTTTCTTTTCAATATTGTTTTGAAGGTTGTGAATGAGACTTGGGAATTGAGTGGAAATCGTGTGCAAGATTACAGCTTGTACACGGGTGCTCTTGGGACTGCTTACTTGGTCTTTAAAGCTTATCAATTTACCCAGAATGAAAATCATCTTAAATTGTGCTCTCTCATTGTCAAGGCTTGTGATTCTGCTCTCTCTCTCTCTCTCTCTCTCTCTCTCTCTCTCTCTCTCTAGTAACTGCTTTACACTTGTATATATGTTTTATGTTTGAATCACTTAGTGAAGATGGTGGCTGTTTTTAGGGCAGATTGTTGAATTGGTTGTCAAGTGTTGTAAATGTGCAATTTTTATTATTTTAGGTTTTTATTTATATGCTTCTAGATTGCTTGTAATATTTGAGAACTTTCAATGAATTAAGGTTATCTGATACATGGGGTTGCTCAAATTCAAGGGATTTTTTTCAATTGTATATACACAAATGCAAGAGCATAGTAGAATAATATTGTGAGGCAGTTGGTTGAAAGATGCGGAAATGCTCGAATTGGGTGGAAGTCTTTGCCTAAGTTTCTGTTCAGTTTTCATTCTTCAATTTGCTAGTCATTGTAAATCATAATGGAACTGTAGACCCAATTGCAGATTAAAAAATAACTTACCACAGCAGTAGGACACTACTTATCAAAAAAAAATTAAGAAAAAGAAAGAGACTAACTGCGCTTAGGTTGTTATTTCATATGTGGGATTGCAAACCTGACTGTGCTTTGTAAGTGCTAGCTTGCACACCGTTGAATTGCATAATCTGACTTTGTTATGTTTCCCCCTTGATGCATGGATGTAGACATGTGACATTCATATGTGGTCGGGCTGGGGTTTGTGCTCTCGGTGCTGTCCTGGCAAAGCATGCTGGTGACGAAAGGCTACTCAATCACTACTTAACGCAGTTTAAGGAGGTAGTTGATTGGATTATAATCACTATCTTTATGATACTGTACTCCTTATAAGTTGAATTATATTCGTTTGCATTAATTTTGTTCTTGAAAGCAGATCAAACTTGCTAGTGATTTGCCGAATGAGTTGTATGGTAGAGTGGGGTTCTTATGGGCCTGCGCATTCTTAAACAAGCATATTGGTAAAGACACGATATCTACTACCCGGATGGTAAAGTATTTTTACTCTTTTTTCATCCCTGTTTATCTTTATTAGTGGATCAACAATTGTCTGATTGATTGGATTTAATGTTTGTCCAGAGAGCAGTTGTAGATGAAATCATTAAAGCTGGTAGACGATTGGCGAACAAGGGAAGATGTCCATTGATGTATGAATGGCATGGAAAGAAGTATTGGGGTGCTGCTCATGGACTGGCTGGAATTATGCATGTTTTGATGGACATGGAATTGAAACTTGATGAGGTGGAAGATGTCAAGGGTACACTTCGCGACATGATAAAGAATCGTTTTACCCTTGTGAAAGCAGCTCAGGTAATCTTTATGAGGCCTAAACATTTTCAGTACTGACCGTGTAAAGGACTTCAATCTATATTCTTACATCTTCCTAATCTATATTCAAATTGCCAGGTTTTCGGTGATGAGGAATTTCTGCAAGCGGCTGTGGATGCAGGGGAGTTGGTATGGAAAAGGGGTCTCCTTAAGCGAGTACGCATCTGTCATGGCATCAGCGGGAACACCTACGTCTTTCTGGCACTCTACCGACTGACTGGTAAGGCGGAGTACTTTTATAGGGCCAAAGCATTTGCTTGCTTTCTACTTGATAGAGCACAAAAACTCATATTAGAAGGAAAGATGCATGGTGGTGATCGTCCTTATTCTCTATTCGAAGGTATCGGTGGAATGACCTCTCTCTTTCTGGACATGATTGAACCATCCGAAGCAAAGTTCCTTGCTTACGAACTTTGAGTTGCTTCGTGTATTAGTTATGAGGAATAGATGTGTAAATTCACTTGTGTGCTAAACTTCCGTGTATAAAAAACAATGAACTGTAATTTATGAAAAAGTTGAACGTTGTGACTTGTGAGCAATTTGACCCCAATTTTCTTGCTTAAAATGATTCTTTTTTCCATTTCTTGTCATGAGACTGCGAGAGTAATATGCTCTTTGCAACAAGGGTGAGTCATTTTATTGTCATTTTCGAATCACAAGGCATCTGCAAAATAAAAAATTTCTACAAAATCCAAATTCCGCACAACAGAATGGGCCTTCAAACCAAGGAGTTTCTCACTGATCTCCCACATTTTACTTGCCTTTTGCACATCAGTAGCTTCTTCCAACAGCTGATTCTTGAATGAGGCCGAATCCTTGTTACAGCTCCAGTAAACACCCGAAATATCAGTTTTGTGATTGCTGGAATTTTGTTGGAATTTTGTGATTGCTGAAATTGTTAAATTGTTAATATATATGAGCTGAAATCTGGAATAAAAAAAATGGTCCAATAGAAATAAGAGTGACGATATTTACACCCCTCAAAAACTGTATGTACACCTCAATTTAGTATATTTTTGAAAATCCAATATTATCCTTGAGTAAAATTACTTAAAAGACTAAATAGTTTGTAAGTACACACCAATAATTATTAATTGATTTTATATCAATCCTTTATAAAATAAAAAAATAAAATAAAAAAGTTTCCTATTAATTGTTTGATATGATAATAAAAATCTTTCTATTTTATCAAACCCTAACTTATATTTTAAATACTAATTTCAATTTCTTTTATGGAATACAAATTGATTGAGTTGACAAACAATTTACTGCTATAATTGAGTGAAACAAAAATCAATACCAACAATAAACTTTCTTATGAAAAATTATTTAAAAAAAAAAAAAAAACTTTCTTAGGAACAAAGGAATTGAGATACACTATTGTGTGCTGAGAACCTCTTTTTATATAAAGAATTAAAAAAAAAAGTTTTAATGCAATGAAAATATTTTTTTTTCATACAATTTTTTAGTGACATCAACTGTTTTTTTTAGGAGTTAGAAATTATTTATTTGAATAAAAAGATATAAAATAATAAAATTTTAAATAATTCTAATTAGATAACAAAATAGTGGGGGTGTGCTAACAAAAATATAATACAATAAAATTAAAGAAAGGGTATTTTTGGCATTAAGTGGGGTTTAAATACGAACCAGAGATTTTTAAAATATTTTAGGGGTGTACTTACGAAAGGGGTGTATATATAGTTTTTGAGGGATGCCAATATCGCCACTCATAAGTTGGGTAGACATAAATAATTGGTGGGGTTTTATCATTTGGGTCCCTAAGTTTTTGCGAGTTATGACTTTTTTAACCGTTTTTCCATTTTAAGTGACGATATTTGCACCCCTTAAAAACCGTATGTACACCCCAAATTAGTATGTTTTTTAAAAATCCAATAATACCCTTGAGTAAAATTACTAAGAGGACTAATTGTTTGTTAGTACACCCACCAATAATTATTAATTAGTTTCCTATTTTAATCTTTTGTATTTTTTTTTCTATTAATGGTTTGATATTATTAACATATATCATAAAAACTCTTTCCATTTTAATAAACCCTAGATTCTCTTTTAAATATATTTTTGAGTAATTGACACAAATCCCCCCTCGAGTGTATGTGAATTTGCATGTTGCCCCCTAAACTTTTTTTTTAGGCATTAAACCCCTTGAACTATTGCTTATTGGCAATCCTTTGGTTTTTTCCCCCCTGAGGGGGCATTTTTACTCTTGTTCTGCCAATAAGCGATAGTTTAGGGGGTTTAATGCCTAAAAAAAAAGTTTATGGGGCAACATGCAAATTCACATACACTTGAGGGGGGATTTGTGCCAATTACTCTATATTTTTAATCTCTTTTAAGAAAATACAAATTGATTGTTTAGTATGGAAAATGAATTAAAATCATGAGACAAATTTGGGAGTGAAAAAGTAAAGTTTTAAATTAATTTTTATTAGAAGAATAAAATCATTATGTATATAAACAGACTTTTAAATTAACTATTTTATCTATATTTTTTTATTTCTTTCAAACACACTTTAGACTTTTTATTTTATTTTTATTTATCAATATTATATGTTCTTTCTTGTTAAAAAATATATTATATGTTCTTCAATTTCATCGAACAACTTTTTTTTTTTTTTTTTAAATATCATTTAACACATATCTACTTCCACATTAATTGGGACATGACACAAATCTTGCATTCATACAACTCTCTCAAACAGAAAGTGGTTCTCCAATAAAATAAAATAAAAATCTTTAAATGGATTTTTAACGAAAAATGGAGTTTGATTTTGAAAAAACCAAGAAGAGAAAAAAAGTAGGGAAGAGAAAGAATAGTAAGAGAATTAAAGATAACATAAAATTTTGAAATACTAATAAAGTTGATTAAATAACATAATAATAGTTATAGGTGGTGTGTACTTACAAAAATACAGTAAGTATAATTAAAGAAAGGGTCTTTTTGGTATTAAGTGGGGTTTATTTACAAATTAGTGATTTTTTAAAAATTTTGATGGGTATAATTACAAAAGGGGTGTAGATACAGTTTTTGAGGGGTGCCATTATCTCTACTCTAGAAATAATTTGCTTAAGAAAAACAAGGGCCCTTTTATTTTTTAAAACACAAACAGTACAAAACAAAAAAATTACAAGGGCCCATTTTAAAATAATGCTCAAATTGATTCGTTTAATTGATTTTTTTTTTCTTTTTTAAATATCAATTTATTTAAATTTTTTCAAACAGTGCCCTATCCTTTTTTCATCACTCCTGGTTCTTCTCGAATCTAGACCCACCACTGGCACCAGAGACAAAATAACGGTAAGTTTAGTCATTACACTCAAGTCTAAAGACACTATCAGCTTAATCTTTCTCTCTCAAATCTCTGGTCTCAGCCCTCTCAACTCTCAAGTCTCCATTATTTTTCTCATTTTCTTCATCTCGGACTCTCTGGTCTCAGTCTCTCTTTGCCCCAGGTAATTTCTAATTTCGTTTTTGTTTTTAATTTTTATTTTAATGTTCTATTGTTATATTTAATGTTTAGAAAACATCTATGTTTATTAAAAAATTTGCCGTTGCATATTCAGTTTGTTGAATATACTTGTGTTTGAGTTAATTGAGATATTATGGAACTTAAGTTTCTAGTTTAATTTAAAGATATGGTTTTTTTATATATTTTAATTGGTACTTTTTTATTTTAGCTTTTATAATGTGGAGAATTAAAATCTAATAACTTGTTAGATTATGAATTTTAATTGTACTTTGCCTAAAACAGAAACAATTTTATATCCATTTCTCTTTTTTGTCTTTTCTTTTTAGTCATTACATCTAATGTCAGCAGCCGAACCCGTTGCAAGAGCTCATGGTTTTATATTCTCTTTTGAAACTTTTGGTTGAATATTCACTAAGTCATTACATCTAATGTCAGCAACTGAAGTCATTACTACTAAATCTTGCTTTATATTTCAGCCCAAAAAGTAAATGTCTGTTTACAGACCTCGATTTTGTTTATATGCTTCTTGACCTATTGTTCTATCTAGCTGTTTGTTAACTTTTATTGTTGTATTTTCCAGCAAAAAAAAAAAAAATCAATCTTGTGGCATAGGCATAGTGAGACTGGTGCGACTTGCTGAATACTTGACAGGTTTTATTGTTCCGTTTAAGTGTTTCACTTTGATTATTCGTTTATTTGTTATTTTAGTTATAAGTGTTTTATTGTTATTTGTATGTTATTTTAGTTATTAGTAACATGTTTCCTAAAAAACAACCATCTGGATTTGAAAAAAGACAAAAATTAAAACAATTGACTCGATCTCAAAAGGGAGTTTTAGAAAAATTCCTTACTAAAAATGTAGAGTCAGGTTGTTCACTTGAATCACAACACCCGACTCCTTATTTGACATGTCAACTCAATGATCATGATGTGAATGACATTAATGATAATGAAAATTTGGGCAATGAAATTGAAAATGGTGAAAATCAACTCAGTGATCATGATGTGAATGACATGAATGATAATGAGAATTTGGGCAATAAAATAGAACAACCAACTCGTCATTTGGATATTTATGATCCTAGAATTTGGGCAAATCTTGATAATAAAACGATTGATATATTAGTGGAAAAAGGTCCTATTAGAGAACCCAATCTCATCTTTCCTTCGGATGGTAAAGCCATACATTTTTCATATTCATATTATACTCGAAAATTACTGAATGGAGAGACTCAAGATAGGAAATGGTTAGTATATTCAAAACATGTAGACAAACTATATTGTTTTTGTTGTAAGTTGTTTAAGTAAATGTATATGAAATCTCTTTTAGCACATGAAGGACTTAATGATTGGAAGCATCTTAGTGAGAGTCTTAGAGAACATGAAAGTAGTATTGAGCATATCACTAATATGAGCACTTGGATTGATTTACAAATCAGATTAGAAAAGAATGACACAATTGATAAAAATGTACAAGAGAAAATTACAAAAGAGAAAAATCGATGGAAAGAAGTTCTTGTAAGAATCATTAATGCTGTTGTGAAATATCTTGCTAAGCATGATTTGGCTTTCCATGGAACCAATGAGAAAATTTACGAAGATAATAATGGTAACTTTTTAGGTTTAATTGAAATGGTAGCTGAGTTTGATACAGTACTGCAAGAGCATATTCAATGCATTAATCATAATGAGATTCATTATCACTATTTTGGTCATAAAATTTAAAATGAGTTGATTTCTAGATTAACCTCTAATATCAAAAGTGCAATCATCAATAAAATCAAAGAAGCAAAATATTTTGCAGTGATACTTGATTGTACTCCCGATATAAGTCACCAAAAACAAATAACTTTGATAATACAATGTGTAAACATGTCCACTAGTACCATAAAAATAGAAGAGTACTTTCTACAGTTTTTAATAGTGGATGGTACATTTGGGATGAGGCTTTTTAATGAATTACAAGTTGTATTAAACTCTCTTGGTCTTGATATTAATGATGTGAGGGGACAATGTTATGATAATGAATCTGACATGAAATGGAAACACCAAGGTGTGCAAAAAAGATTACTTGAAATAAATCCTAAAGCATTATATATGTCATGTGCTTCTAATAGTCTTAATCTAACTATGTGTGATATGGCTAATTCTTGTGTTAAAGTGGTATCTTTTTTCGGAGTTGTTCAACGAATATATTCATTGTTTTCTAATTCTATAAAAAGATGGGAATTTTTTCAAAATTATGTCGATGACTTAACTCTCAAAACATTGTCCACGGCACGTTGGGAAAGTTGTATTAATAGTGTTAAAGCCATAAGATATCAAGCTCCTAAAATAAAAGAAGCTTTGTTAGTATTATTTAAAAGTAGCGATGATGCCAAAACAAATAGTGAAGCTGAAAGTTTAGCAAATGAATTTGAAAATTTTGAGTTTTTAGTAGGCATGACTATTTGGCATGATATATTGTTTAATATAAATGTGGTTAGTAAAATTTTGCGATCTAAAGATATGTGCATTGATGTTGCTCTAGAGCATTTGAAGGGGGGCATTTCTTTCTTTGAAAATTATAGAGAAAATGGGTTTACATTTACCGTGATTTCTACCCAAAGTATTGCATCTGATATGGAAATTGAACCAATTTTTGTTAAAAAACGTCAAATTCGTAGAAAGAAACAGTTTGATGGGAATGCACATGAAGATATAATGCAATCGGCTGAAAAATCTTTTAGAGTAAATTATTTTATTGTTGTAGTTGATATTGTTATTGCTTCCTTAAAAAGTAGATATGAACAATTGCAAATATTTGAAGGTATTTTTGGGTTTTTATATGATTCGAAGAAGTTAATTTCATTAGATGATAATAAATTGAAAGAATGTTGTGTAAATCTTGAATGTGCTCTAAAACATAATAGATTTTTAGATGTTAATTCAAATGAATTATTTTCTGAATTGAGAGTGTTACAAGTTGTTTTACCAAGAGAAAAAAAGACTCCCATTGAAATACTAGAGTTTGTAAAAGCTTCGGATTGTTATCCGAACGTATCAATTGCTTATATAATATTGTTGACTATACCTGTAACTGTAGGAAGAAGTTTTTCTAAATTAAAAATATTGAAATCTTACTTGCGGTCAACTATGTCACAAGAAATGTTAAATGAGTTGGCAATCTTGTGTATTGAAAATGAGATGTTGGAAAAGATTGAATTTGAAAATGTTATTAATGAATTTGCTTCTCAATATGCTAGAAGAAATTTCCAATGATGTTTTGGTACTCTTTTACCTTGTTGTGATTTTATTTTATCTTTAATGAAATTATCATTTTCGGGTTAAATATATGAAAACGGGTTATATATAGTATATATATTGAAAAAACTATGAATATGCAAGGGGCCATTTTTTAGATTTTAGCCCCGAGCCCCTAAAAAGTCGGGACCAGCTCTGATATGTGGGCGGGCTGGGGTTTGTGCACTCGGGGCTGTCCTGGCAAAGCATGCTGGTGACGAAAGGCTACTCAACCACTACTTAACACAGTTTAAGGAGGTAGTTACTCACTTTTTTTATCATATTGTGCTCCTTATAAGTTGAATTATATTTGTTTGCATTATTTTACAGATTTGATTTTGTTCTTGAAAGTAGATCAGACTTGCCAGTGATTTGCCAAATGAGTTTTACGGTAGAGTGGGGTTTTTATGGGCCTGCACATTCTTAAACAAGCATATCGGTGAAGACACAATATCTATCTACTACCCACATGGTAAAGTAATTTTACTCTGTTTTTCATCCCAGTTTATTTTCATTAGAGGATCAACAATTGTCTGATTGATTGGATTTAATGTTTGTCCAGAGAGAAATTGTGGTTGAAATCATTAGAGCTGGTAGACGATTGGCGAACAAGGGAAGATGTCCATTGATGTATGAATGGCATGGAAAGAAGTATTGGGGTGCTGCATATGGACAGGCTGGAATTATGCATGTTTTGATGGACATGGAATTGAAACCTGATGAGGTGGAAGATTTCAAGGGCACACTTCACTACATGATAAAGAATCGTTTTGCCGGTGGAAATTATCCTTCAAGTGAAGGAAGTGAATAGTGCATTGGTGCCACAGTGCACCTGGGATCACTCTTACCCTTGTGAAAGCAGCTCAGGTAATCTTTATGAAGCCTAAACATTTTCAGTATCTACTGTGTAAAGGACTTCAATGAGCAGATATCTTTACACATCTTCCTAATCTATATTCAAATTGATTGCCAGGTTTTCGGTAATGAGGAATTTCTGCAAGCGGCTGTGGATGCAGGGGAGGTGGTATGGAAAAGGGGTCTCCTTAAGCAAGTAGGCATCTGTCATGGCATCAGCAGGAACACCTATGTTTTTCTGGCACTCTACCGACTGACTGGTAAGGTGGAGTACTTGTACGGGGCCAAAGCATTTGCTTGCTTTCTACTTGATAGAGCACAAAAACTCATCAGAAGGAAAGATGCATGCGGTGATCACCCTTATTCTCTATTCGAAGGTATCAGTGGAATGGCCTATCTCTTTCTGGATATGATTGAACCATCTGAGTACCCTGCTTATGAACTTTGAGTTTCTTCGTGTATAAGTTATGAGGAATAGATGTGTAAATTCACTTGTGCACTAAACTTCTATGTATAAAAAACCTCTTAACTGTAATATATGAAAAGGTTGAACGTTCAAGGCAATTTGACCCCAATTTTCTTGCTTACATTTTCCTGCATAAAACATAAAATGATTCCTTTTCCATTACATGTTAAAACACTGCAACAGTAATTTGCATTTTGCAACAAGGTTGAGTCATTTTATTGTCATTTCCGAATCACACGTCATCTACAAAATCCAAATTCCGCACAACAGAATGGACTGCAAGTTCATCATCCTCTCCCATGGCAAAGACCTCTAGCTTCTCATTTAGGCCAAACCGACGAGTTTCTCACTGATCTCCCACATTTTACGCGCCTTTTTCTCATCACTAGCTTCTTTTGACAACTGATTCTCGAATGAGGCCGAATCCTTGTTCCAGCTCCAGTAAACACCCGATTTGGTCAAGCTTGGTTCGCTCACAACCTAGAAGCAACCAGTTAATGACCATGACCAGTAGGAGGCAATGTCAAAATCTGTGTAATACAATATCACAAGAAGTCTATTGTCTAATTATGTTTACCTGAGCGAGTCTCTTTCCAGCTTCATCTTCAGAGACATATCCCTTGGTGATGTACTTCTGGAATGGAGGGAAGAGCAACCTGAACAACGGAATGTGCTCCCTGAACAAGCCTGTTGTGGCAATGCAACCGGGGTAAAGGGAAGCAAAAGTGATGCCAGTTTCCTCGTGGTAGCGCCTGTGGAACTCTTGCATGGTGAGCATGTTGCAGACTTTGCTGTCCTTGTAGGCCTTGGCACCATCGAAATCTCCACCATCGATCATGGATGAAGTGTTTAGTCCATTCAATCCCCCTGCGAGTCCTCTCAAGTCCCCAAGATTGGCCTTGGGAGGTACATTCCCAGCCAAGGTATTCGTGTTCCCTGATTCATTACGCATAAATAGATAATCCTAGTTAGTACATCAATAGCATAAATTTTGACTCATTTAACCGATGAATACATATACTTCCTCCATATGAATTAGTACCTGTAATTGAGCCGACAATGATGAGACGCTTTGATGGGTAATCAGATTGATTCAAGTCATCAAGCAATAACCGCGAAAGGAGGAAGTGGCCTAGATGGTTAGTTCCAACACTAAGTTCAAAGCCTTCAGCTGTGTATGAAGGCTCCTTAGCAGTTGGCTGGTAAACAGCAGCATTACAAACCAATACATCAAGAGGCCTGCCTGATCGCTTGAAGGTATCAACAAACTGGCGAACACTGTCAAGTGAAGAAAGATCTAAATGCATGATTGTGTAGTTTTCTTTAGTAATGCCAGCTGATTTGGCAGCTCTTTCAGCCTTGAGGAAGTCCCTGCAGGCCATGATCACATGCCATTTCCCAGTTTCGGCTAGAGCCTTAGCAGTGGCTAAACCCAATCCGGAGGAGGCACCAGTGATCACAACACAGCCTTTTCTAAGAGTTTTCTTCCCTGACGGCGAAGCCACATTGACTGCCGGAGAGGTAGTAGCAGTTGTTTGAGCTCTTATAGCCACATTTCTTTGGTTGAATTCTCTCTGTGGAGATATAATCCAATTATGTCATTAATGATACCACAAATTGTAACCCATCTTAGCATTTAACAGGCAATCATTTTTACAAGAAGTTTAGAGTCTAATGCATTCTCTCTCAAGTGAGCAAATGTCAGAATGCTATTAACATTTCAAATGAGTCAGGATGCAACCAGAACCCATGACTTTTAATTTTGGAATCCTACAAATTCAAAGCTCATAGAACAAAAATCCAACCCCCAGTTGCTTTCTGTGATCCTAATTTGTTCAACCACAATTCCCATCATATAAAATAATTATACAAGAACTAAAAATTTATATCAATACATGAAAAATCACTGCATTCAGCTAAAAAGAAAGAAAAGTTACTAATTTTGTTCAATTCAAAACACAACAAAAACCAAAAAGAGAGGACAATTAGTGTACTTGCCTTGCACCTCAACACAGAAGAGCTGAAGTCAGCTTTGGCATGGTGGTCTGACAGTGAAACTCCAAAAAGACTTGATTGCTTGAATGAAGAAGCACTAGACTTTCGTATTGATTTAATTAATTAATTTAACAAGAAAACAAAAATTCGTATGTGTTTGTCCAGCAAATCAATTTGATCGTTGATTGTGTGAGTTGCAAAAAGAAATTGTAAACTTCATTTTTTTGTTGATTCGTTTTGTCTATATTTTTTTTGTTCGTAAAAGTTGATTTTTTTTTAATTTAAAAAAAGTTTGTAAAAGTAGATCAAGAGAATGGGTCACAGGTTTAAAAATCATTTTCATGTGCTGACATCTGTATGTTATTTCCAAATTCTTTACTTGAGTTATCAACCGTTACTAAAGTCAAACTTGTGTTACCGCGTATGCTGTGATCCCCTTTCTTAAAAAATATTATATATATATATATATATATATAGAGAGAGAGAGAGAGAGAGAGTCTCTTGAAATCATTTATTTTAATTTTAGTAAAGATTTTGATGAAATTATATCCATTTTTATGAATTTTGATCTGAATTTTTTAATTTTTTTTTTGATAACAAGTTCATTGAAATA
This sequence comes from Acer saccharum, assembly GCA_030490815.1. NCBI lineage: Eukaryota > Viridiplantae > Streptophyta > Magnoliopsida > Sapindales > Sapindaceae > Acer > Acer saccharum. The sequence goes on along the minus strand of CM059867.1, from coordinate 18,965,506 downwards.
TATATATCAATAAAATTTGAAATTTTTTTAAGGACTTAAACTATTTATCCCGATTTTGTTAAATATGAAGGCATCACTAAAATGGGTGAAATATAGAAAAAATCAAGAAAAATAGTTCTAATGCTTGAAAAATTCTCAAATTTTATTTATAGGTACATTTCAATGAACTTATTATCCACACAAAAAAACTCAAATCAAAATTCATAAAAATCGATGTGATTTGGTTCTTACTGAAATAAAAAGGGGGGTTTTCATCCACACAATCACTATATCGGTTATAAAGGGATTTTTAAAAAACTTGTGGCTATATGTAAAATGTGTAAAACCAAAGTGGTTATTCTATGGAATTATCCGAAATAAAAATAAGGAATCACTTATGAGAAACTCATTATATATATATAGTTAGGTTAAAGCAACTTAAATTTGTGACTTGATTTTTTCACTTCAAATAGATGCCAACTTCATATTGTCAATTAGTTAAAGTATAAATACTTATGAACAAATAGATATCGAAAAACTACCATAAGCTGAGAATATTAAGAAAGCATATAAATTCACAACTCGAAATAATGACATGCATATACAAACCAACGTTGTGCACACTAAAAAGCACAACTTACATTTATTTCATAAAATAAGATACAATACATAAGGGATCCATTTATTTCATAAAATAAAATATAATACGTAAGGGAAGGATACATGATAATGGAAAAGACAAAGTCGAGAGATGTATATAATGATGTATATAATTTTAGGTGCGAAAGCTAAATCAAGTCCATAATCGAGTGCAAATAGCTTACGTCTGAAATTATATACATCATAATGGAAAAGACAAAGTCGAGAGATGTACCGGAAAATATATAAGTCGCTGGAATTCATACAAATTGAAGGTTTGGCCTTTGACGAGCAAAGAAAAAGGTATCAGAGGGAAAGAAAAGACAAAACAGAAAGTCCCAACAACAGAAAAACGCACGAGGTGAAAAATAACACCCACACCCACGAAAAACAAAGACAAAGAATAGAGCAACACCACACAGCTACCTATAAAACAGTAGAAAAACAGAAAAAATAAACAAACACACAAATATCAACTAATATCACCCCATTCCACAAAATCCCCCATCATTGAATAAAAAGAAAAGAAGTATAGCTTACAGAAGTATAGCTTACAGAAGTATAGCTTGATCCGTGGATTATCCGAGGTGAAGAAATTAGAGCTTTGAATCCTTCCAAAATTGGAGTTTTGAGAGCAAGAATGAGTTATTTTCAGTGAAAACTTGTTTGGATATTTCTAGAAACACATTGCAAAGGGTGGATTTGATGACATATTTGCTATTTGGGAGATTATAGAGATTAGGGATTTAGGGTTCATATGAGAAATTGGAGAAGAACATCGATGTAATGAAAATTTGAAAAGAATATCAGTTTGAATTGAGGTTTGTTATACATGAAAGAAAAGGGCAAATTTGGAATATAAAAAATTCATTTAACTGTACAAATGGCTTCCCGTTTTTTTTTAGAAGCCCATTTTGGAGAAACACCTAAGTTGGTGCTTCCAATAGAAGAGCTTTTAAGTTCAAGAAGCTCTTTTCCTATTTTATCCAAACAGAAGTAGCTTTTCACCCTCAAAAGAGTTTTTGAGCCTCTCAAAAGCTGTCCAAAACAAGCCCTAAGACAATATGTAAATGACTATTTACATTTTCAAGATATATAAAATTGTTGGGGAAAATTACCCAATTCTTTTCTGGGGAATATTATCAAGTTCACATTCACAGTCCAAGATAATTTAGCATGCGCCTATCATAAAATCTCACGAGATTCCAATTTGACATAAACAAGTCACCAGGTGCTGTTCATGAATGTACAATGTAAAATTTAATAAAGGGAATTAAGAGTGAATAATTCATTCAAATTCGGACAAAATGAGGTTGGTTTAGTGATTAGCCCCTGTTAGAGTATCTGTAAAAACGGCCTCTAATGTTCTCATGTAGATGACACTGGTGACATTTCTAAGTATATTCAGCAACTTATCCAGCTTCTGAACAAAAAATTTGCCGCTATTTTATTTGCTGCAAAGATACCTATTGTGCTGTAAAATAAAATAAATATAATTTTCTTTTTAAACGTTTGTATTAATTGGTGCAATAAATATTAATAAGTAAAATTGATTTTATTTATTTATTTTAAAGTATTACACTATTATATAAATTTGGGGTTTTTTGGGGAAAGGGCGAGGACTCGAACCTGTAACAATGTGGATCGTTGTGCAGGAGCGACGAGTTTACCACCGGATCAACCTTATCTCATCAAATTGATTTAATTAATTAATTTAACAAGAAAACCAAATTCGCATGTGTTTGTCCAGCAAATCAATTTGATCGTTGATTGTGTGAGTTGCAAAAATAAATTGTAAACTTCATTATTTGTTGATTCGTTTTGTCTACTTTTTTTGGATAATAAATTTATTGAAATGTACCTATCAAGAAAATTTGAAAATTTTTTAATCACTTAAACTATTTATCCCGATTTTGTTAAATATGAAGGGATCGCAAAAATGGCTGAAATATAGAAAAATTCAAGAAAAATAGTTATCATGCTTGAAAAATTCTCAAATTTTATTTATAAGTACATTTCAATGAACTTATCATCCACAAAAAAAAATTCAAATCAAAATTCTAAAAATTGATGTGATTTCTTCCTTACTGAAATAAAATTAAGGAATCACTTATGAGAGACTCATTATTTATATATATATATATATATATATATAGTTAGGCTAAAGCAACTTAAATTTGTGACTTAATTTTTTGATTTCAAATAGATACCAACTTCATATCATCAATTAGTTAAAGTATAAGTACTTATGAATATATATATATATATATATATATATATATAGTTAGGCTAAAACAACTTAAATTTGTGACTTAATTTTTTGATTTCAAATAGATACCAACTTCATATCATCAATTAGTTAAAGTATAAGTACTTATGAATATATATATATATATATATATAGTTAGGCTAAAGCAACTTAAATTTGTGACTTAATTTTTTGATTTCAAATAGATACCAACTTCATATCATCAATTAGTTAAAGTATAAGTACTTATGAACAGATACCAAAAAACTGTCGGAAGCTGAGAATATTAAGGGGAAGAAAGCATATAAATTCACAACTCGAAATGATGACATATACAAACCAAAATTGTGCACACTAAAAAGCATAACTTCCATTTATTTCATAAAATAAGATACAGTACAGAAGGGAATGATCCCGACAAGTTTATTTTACATTTTAGCCAAAAGGATGGCTTATGCAGTTTCCACAAATAGCAAAAACAACAACAATCTTCAAATGCGTCCAAACAAACACTAGAACACTTATTTATAAAACACTGCGAGCTTCTCGATCATTAAACATCGGAGAGCTGAAGAACCTGCCAATTAATTACATTTTTAATTAGAGTTTTAAGCAACTTGTGTGTTTGTGAAAGAAAACTAAAATGACATGACCTCTCGGGTCGGGTCATAATTTTAATTACATACCTTGCTTAATGAGCAAAAGGTATCACGTGGATACCTAGTGCATCGATGTAATCACCTGCACGTCCAAAGAAACCAACAACTTTGCCATTTTTGATAGGAATTTCAAAAGCAGAGCCCTTTTTGTGACCATAAGGTCCGTGCTGGGTCTTATTAGTATGGAAAGTTAAAGATCCAACCAAGACACGACCAATATGATTTGATGTGGTCCCGCTTATCGAGGTCAAATATTCTTCTTCTCCAATGGAAATCTACACATAAAATCATTTTTTTCTTAAAAACAAATAAACAAATCTTTATAAAACATGAAAAGTACTATATAATTACCTGATCACTATCACCACCACTACCTCCATGTTTACCCGAAATCACATATTGTCCAGTTGCACGATTAAAGCTTTTGAAAGAGAGTGAATCAACGATATCCCCATGACCGATTACTATCTCCGTAATGGAACTATCTGTACCTGGGAAAAAGTCCCAAGCGACCCCTCCTTGATCACCACCCCATGCCCCTAGCTTAATGGTTCCCTGCAGCAAAAATTAAAATTGTACAAGTAATTGATAAAATTATAATCCAGGTTAAAACAGACAGACAAACAAATACGAACCTGGTTTACCATTTGCTGATATTCTTTTTTTTTTTTTTTTTTTGAAAAGGTGTACGAAGTAGCTGATTTGAATGAGTAAAGTTGGCTTTTCTTGTAAGGTATTTATAGCCACATCATAAACGGTGTAATCATACTTAACATGTAATACACAAAAAGATGTAATGATATCTTTAGACAAAAAAATATATTCCTTTATATTCCTTTTTTAATCTTTAAACCCTTATTTATTCACAATTTTATGAAATGTTTATTATGAATAATATGAATTTGTATCCAAATATTAAAAATAAATTAAAAATGTTATATATTTTTATTTTCAAACCAAAAAGTTATAATTTCAAAACAAACAAAAAAAAGTTGTATAATTACATAATAATAAAAAGATAAACAATTACATTATTAAGAGTACTTTTTAATAGTAATGTTTGTTTTCATATTTATTTTCTTAATCACACAACCTATCACAACCGCCTTGTTGTTCTAATTATTAGTAGGATTGGTCCTTACAATAATTATAGATTACTTGCTCCGTTTACACCACATCATAAACGATGTAATCATACTTAACATGTGATATACAAAAAAGATGTAATGATGTTTTTAGAGATAAAATATTCCTTTTTTAATCATTAAACCCTTATTTATTCACAATTTTATGAAATGTTTATTATGAATAATATGAATTTGTATCAAAATATTAAAAATAAATTTAAAATGTTATATTTTCTTATTTTCAAGCCATAAAGTTATAATTTCAACAAAAAATAAATAAAGAAAATGTTGTATAATTACATAATAATAAAAAGATAAACAATTGCATTATTAAGAGTACTTTTCAAAGTCTTCTTAGTAATGTTTGTTTTCATATTTATTTTCTTAATCACACAACACTATCACAACCACCTTGCTGTTATAATAATTAGTAGAATTGGTCCTTACAATAACTATAGATTACTTTCTCCGTTTACACCACATCATAAACGGTGTAATCATACTTAACATGTAATACACAAAAAGATCTAATGATATCTTTAGAGAAAAAAATACATTCCTTTATATTCCTTTGTTAATCTTTAAACCCTTATTTATTCACAATTTTATGAAATGTTTATTATGAATAATATGAATTTGTATCCAAATATTAAAAATAAATTTAAAAAGTTAAATATATATATATATTATTTTCAAGCCAGAAAGTTATAATTTCAAAAAAAAAATGTTGTATAATTACATAATAATAAAAAGATAAACAATTACATTATTAAAAGTACTTTTCAAAGTCTTCTTAGTAATGTTTGTTTTCATATTTATTTTCTTAATCACTCAACACTATCACAACCACCTTGCTGTTATAATAATTAGTAGAATTGGTCCTTACAATAACTATAGATTGCTTGCTCCGTTTACACCACATCATAAACGGTGTAATCATACTTAACATGTAATACACAAAAAGATGTAATGATATCTTTAGAGAAAAAAATATATTCCTTTATATTCCTTTTTTAATCTTTAAACCCTTATTTATTCACAATTTTATGAAATGTTTATTATGAATAATATGAATTTGTGACCAAATATTAAAAATAAATTAAAAATGTTATATATTTTTATTTTCAAACCAAAAGTTATAATTTCAAAACAAAAAAAAAAAAAAAGTTGTATAATTACATAATAATAAAAAGATAAACAATTACATTATTAAGAGTACTTTTCAATAGTAATGTTTGTTTTCATATTTATTTTCTTAATCACACAACACTATCACAACCGCCTTGTTGTTCTAATTATTAGTAGGATTGGTCCTTACAATAATTATAGATTACTTGCTCCATTTACACCACATCATAAACGATGTAATCATACTTAACATGTGATATACAAAAAAGATGTAATGATGTCTTTAGAGATAAAATATTCCTTTTTTAATCTTTAAACCCTTATTTATTCACAATTTTATGAAATGTTTATTATGAATAATATGAATTTGTATCAAAATATTAAAAATAAACTAAAAATGTTTTATTTTCTTTTTTTCAAGCCATAAAGTTATAATTTCAACGAAAAATAAATAAAGAAAATGTTATATAATTACATAATAATAAAAAGATAAACAATTGCATTATTAAGAGTACTTTTCAAAGTCTTCTTAGTAATGTTTGTTTTCATAATTATTTTCTTAATCACACAACACTATCACAACCATCTTGCTGTTATAATAATTAGTAGAATTGGTCCTTACAATAACTATAGATTACTTGCTCCGTTTACACCACATCATAAACGGTGAAATCATACTTAACATGTAATACACAAAAAGATCTAATGATATCTTCAGAGAAAAAAATATATTCCTTTATATTCCTTTTTTAATCTTTAAACCCTTATTTATTCACAATTTTATGAAATGTTTATTATGAATAATATGAATTTGTATCCAAATATTAAAAATAAATTTAAAAAGTTAAATATATATATATATATATATATATTATCTTCAAGCCAGAAAGTTATAATTTCAAAAAAAAAAAAAATGTTGTATAATTACATAATAATAAAAAGATAAACAATTACATTATTAAAAGTACTTTTCAAAGTCTTCTTAGTAATGTTTGTTTTCATATTTATTTTCTTAATCACTCAACACTATCACAACCACCTTGCTGTTATAATAATTAGTAGAATTGGTCCTTACAATAACTATAGATTGCTTGCTCCGTTTACACCACATCATAAACGGTGTAATCATACTTAACATGTAATACACAAAAAGATGTAATGATATCTTTAGAGAAAAAAATATATTCCTTTATATTCCTTTTTTAATCTTTAAACCCTTATTTATTCACAATTTTATGAAATGTTTATTATGAATAATATGAATTTGTATCCAAATATTAAAAATAAATTAAAAATGTTATATATTTTTATTTTCAAACCAAAAAGTTATAATTTCAAAACAAAAAAAAAAAAAGTTGTATAATTACATAATAATAAAAAGATAAACAATTACATTATTAAGGGTACTTTTCAATAGTAATGTTTGTTTTCATATTTATTTTCTTAATCACACAACACTATCACAACCGCCTTGTTGTTCTAATTATTAGTAGGATTGGTCACAATAATTATAGATTACTTGCTCCGTTTACACCACATCATAAACGATGTAATCATACTTAACATGTGATATACAAAAAAGATGTAATGATGTATTTAGAGATAAAATATTCCTTTTTTAATCTTTAAACCATTATTTATTCACAATTTTATGAAATGTTTATTATGAATAATATGAATTTGTATCAAAATATTAAAAATAAATTAAAAATGTTATATTTTCTTATTTTCAAGCCATAAAGTTATAATTTCAACAAAAAATAAATAAAGAAAATGTTGTATAATTACATAATAATAAAAAGATAAACAATTGTATTATTAAGAGTACTCTTCAAAGTCTTCTTAGTAATGTTTGTTTTCATATTTATTTTCTTAATCACACAACACTATCACAACCACCTTGCTGTTATAATAATTAATACAATTGGTCCTTACAGTAACTATAGATTGCTTGCTCCGTTTACACCGCATCATAAACAGTGTAATCATACTTAACATGTAATATATAAAAAGATGTAATGATATCTGTAGAGAAAAAAATATATTCCTTTATATTCCTTTTTTAATCTTTAAACCCTTATTTATTCACAATTTTATGAAATGTTTATTATGAATAATATGAATTTGTATCCAAATATTAAAAATAAATTAAAAATGTTATATATTTTTATTTTCAAACCAAAAAGTTATAATTTCAAAACAAAACAAAAAAGTTATATAATAACATAATAATAAAAAGATAAACAATTACATTATTAAGGGTACTTTTCAATAGTAATGTTTGTTTTCATATTTATTTTCTTAATCACACAGCACTATCACAACCGCCTTGTTGTTCTAATTATTAGTAGGATTGGTCCTTACAATAATTATAGATTACTTGCTCTGTTTAAACCACATCATAAACGATGTAATCATACTTAATATGTGATATACAAAAAAGATGTAATGATGTCTTTAGAGATAAAATATTCCTTTTTTAATCTTTAAACCCTTATTTATTCACAATTTTATGAAATGTTTATTATGAATAATATGAATTTGTATCAAAATATTAAAAATAAATTAAAAATGTTATATTTTCTTATTTTCAAGCCATAAAGTTATAATTTCAACAAAAAATAAATAAAGAAAATGTTGTATAATTACATAATAATAAAAAGATAAACAATTGCATTATTAAGAGTACTTTTTAAAGTCTTCTTAGTAATGTTTGTTTTCATATTTATTTTCTTAATCACACAACACTATCACAACCACCTTGCTGTTATAATAATTAGTAGAATTGGTCCTTACAGTAGCTATAGATTGCTTGCTCCGTTTACACCGCATCATAGACAGTGTAATCATACTTAACATGTAATATATAAAAAGATGTAATGATATCTTTAGAGAAAAAAATATATTCCTTTTTATTCCCTTTTTAATCTTTAAACTCTTATTTATTCACAATTTTATGAAATGTTTATTATGAATAATATGAATTTGTATCCAAATATTAAAAAGAAATTTAAAAAGTTAAATATATATATATATATATATATATTATTTTCAAGCCAGAAAGTTATAATTTCAAAAAAAAAAAATGTTGTATAATTACATAATAATAAAAAGATAAACAATTACGTTATTAAGAGTACTTTTCAAAGTCTTCTTAGTAATGTTTGTTTTCATATTTTTTTTCTTAATCACACAACACTATCACAACCACCTTGCTGTTATAATAATTAGCAGAATTGGTCCTTACAATAACTATAGATTGCTTGCTCCGTTTACACCACATCATAAACGGTGTAATCATACTTAACATGTAATACACAAAAAGATGTAATGATATCTTCAGAGAAAAAAATATATTCCTTTATATTCCTTTTTTAATCTTTAAACCCTTATTTATTCACAATTTTATGAAATGTTTATTATGAATAATATGAATTTGTATCCAAATATTAAAAATAAATTAAAAATGTCATATATTTTTATTTTCAAACCAAAAAGTTATAATTTCAAAACAAAACAAAAAAAAGTTGTATAATTACATAATAATAAAAAGATAAACAATTACATTATTAAGGGTACTTTTCAATAGTAATGTTTGTTTTCATATTTATTTTCTTAATCACACTACACTATCACAACCGCCTTGTTGTTCTAATTATTAGTAGGATTGGTCCTTACAATAATTATAGATTACTTGCTCTGTTTATACCACGTCATAAACGATGTAATCATACTTAACATGTGATATACAAAAAAGATGTAATGATGTCTTTAGAGATAAAATATTCCTTTTTTAATCTTTAAACCCTTATTTATTCACAATTTTATGAAATGTTTATTATGAATAATATGAATTTGTATCAAAATATTAAAAATAAATTAAAAATGTTATATTTTCTTATTTTCAAGCCATAAAGTTATAATTTCAACAAAAAATAAATAAAGAAAATGTTGTATAATTACATAATAATAAAAAGATAAACAATTGCATTATTAAGAGTACTTTTCAAAGTCTTCTTAGTAATGTTTGTTTTCATATTTATTTTCTTAATCACACAACACTATCACAACCACCTTGTTGTTCTAATTATTAGTAGGATTGGTCCTTACAATAACTATAGATTGCTTGCTCCGTTTACACCGCATCATAAACAGTGTAATCATACTTAACATGTAATACACAAAAAGATGTAATGATATCTTGAGATAAAAAATATATTCCTTTTTATTCCTTTTTTAATCTTTAAACCCTTATTTATTCACAATTTTATGAAATGTTTGTTATGAATAATATGAATTTGTATCCAACTATTAAAAATAAATTTAAAAAGTTATATATATATATATATATATATATATATATATATATTATTTTCAAGCCAGAAAGTTATAATTTAAAAAAAAAATGTTGTATAATTACTTAATAATAAAAAGATAAACAATTACATTATTAAGAGTACTTTTCAAAGTCTTCTTAGTAATGTTTGTTTTCATATTTATTTTCTTAATCCGCAACCACCTTGTTGTTATAATAATTAGTAGAATTGGTCCTTACAATAACTATAGATTGCTTGCTCCGTTTACACCACATCATAAACGGTGTAATCATACTTAACATGTAATACACAAAAAGATGTATTGATATCTTTAGAGAAAAAAATATATTCCTTTATATTCCTTTTTTAATCTTTAAACCCTTATTTATTCACAATTTTATGAAATGTTTATTATGAATAATATGAATTTGTATCCAAATATTAAAAATAAATTTAAAATGTTATATATTTTTTTTATTTTCAAGCCAGAAAGTTATAATTTCAAAAAAAAAAAATTACATAATAATAAAAAGATAAACAATTACATAATTAAGAGTACTTTTCAAAGTCTTCTTAGTAATGTTTGTTTTCATATTTATTTTCTTAATCACACAACATTACAAGAAAAATACTTATCAACCACATGTAAGCATCCGTGATTTGTAAAACAGTGGTGGAAAATCGCGTTTTTCGACCACGAGCATTACCCATGGCATATGACGTAACTACCACGGGCAAAGCCCGTTGTAAATGACGTTTTCGACAACAAGCACTTGCCCGTGGTAATTACATCATCCACCATGGGCAATGCCTATGGTGGAAACTCTTGTTTAAAATTTAAATTAAATTTGGTATACAATTATCTTGAAAATGATGGAAAATAATAACATTTTTAAGAATCTAATTTATATTGAATTTGATAAAATGTATAAGCATATCCATAATTAAAATAGTGTCACAAAATAAATATTCATGAAAAACCTAGTTAAAAATATTCAAGTCCTAACATTAGTTTCACCTAAAAACATCATTTGATTGTTGACTTAGGCTCAGTTTGGTATTGCTGTAACTTTTATAATAATCACTGTTAGCTGTGCTGAAGGAATAATCAGCTGTGAAGTTAATCAGCAGATGTTTGGTTAATTATACTTTTAAAACTACTGTATAACTCAAAAGCAGTATACGTATGTTTGGTAATTTTATTTCAAAAGTGCTGAAATTAGTTACAATGACTAAAATAGACATGATTTTAGAATCTTATTTTATTTTTTTCATTAATTATATATATTAAATCAATATTTACGTAGAATATTTAAATTAGAAAAAAATATCCATAAGAATAATAAAAATATTTTTAAAAGGTTTTATAAATCAAATCAATATTTAATTAGAATATTTAATTTTAAGATGAAATAAGGTATATAAATGATTTTAATTTGATTTCAGAAGGATAATAATGATATTTTAAAAGATTTATTAAATGCTGAAATAAATTATTCCATAATCACTTTCAAAAAGTAACCCCCCACCTACTTCTCAAAATCACTGTCAAAACTTGCCAGATTATAAATTAATCACTTTTGAAAGTTTTACCAAACATTATTTTATGTCAAAATTATAAAATAAGTTGATTTTAACTTTTTAAAAGCAATACCAAACTGGCCCTAAGCAATACAAGTGCTTCTAGCATCTTCAGCAACAGAGTTATTACGTTTTTGATCCACCTACAAAGTACAATATTTTATGTAACCCGAGTCGATATATTTAACTAACTACTTAATAAATTACGAGTGTTTCAAAATTCGAACTGAGGCGGCCTCACTCACCTCACGGGTAAAATTGCCTTTGTGCAGCCACCTCTGCATGATTGAAAAAAAGTCTCCTCATGCAACTGAGGTTGCCGCCTCAAAACCGAGTTGAGGCAACTCTGGTTGAGGCTACAAGAGGCAGTATTTGTATTATTTTTTTTTTAAATGAATTTTAAATTTAAAAAAAAAAATAACAGAGATAGGTTTTAAGAAGAAGAAAGGAGGAAGAAGACGACGAAGAGGAAGAAGAAAGGGGCAAACCTATTTGTGTTGGGAGAATACTGGCAGCAGCAACAAAAGAAATAAAGCATGAAAGAAGAAAAAACCCTAGCATTTTTTTTTTTTTTGACCTATGGGCTTTGTGAGATTGGGCTTTAAAACACTTAAAAACCCAACAAATTATCAAATTAAAAAACTAATATGGGTTTTGGGCCAAATGGGCCCTTCAATTCTTATTTCATTTGCTTCGAATATATTATTTAATGTTGTTTATCATTAGGATGTCTTTTATCTTTTATTGATTGATATGAAACATTTTCTATTTAATTATTTTTATTTTTATTTATTTTTTCTATTTTCCAGCTCAGCCTCGTTTGCCTCGAGACTGCCACCTTGCCTCACGAAGGCTTGACCACCTCACTTCGCCTTTTGCATTTTAAAACATTAAAATTACCTCATCTACAACAAAATATGGTGGTGACGTGACATATATTTTTAGAATTTGTAAGTGTATGCATGAAAAAGAAAAGTGCAAGTCTTATTATTTGATAAGTTTTTCAAACAATCACATATTAGAGAACCCAAAATCAAGAAAACAAGTGGAAATGTAGAAACGTACTTGATCCAACTGGCACATCAAGACCAAGTATCTCTCCTTCAAAGAAAAATCAACAAACCAACCAAGTGAAGTATCCAATTCTGTCAAGAGAATTACCAAAAAGTGGAACAAAGCAATTGTTAAGTATAGATGTTGAAATTTTATTGGCAAGGAAACAATAAACATCTTTTTCTTCTTCTAAGAACAAGCTTATACTCTTATAATCCACTAAAAGAAGCCATCAAAGGGAAAGAAAAAAAAAAAAAAAAAATTAGACATATCAACACTAAAAACCATAAGCAAACTATAGACTTCAAAGCAAATTGATGAGGATCTGGACTTGCTCACAAAATCCCTTGCAAACATAAAGATCCAAATAATTGTCAAACTAAAAAATGTAGCTTACCCTGAAACAACACAACATCACATAACATTACACATTTATACCACATAGAAAAAAAAAAAAAAAAGAAAAAAAAAACGGTAATAAATAAAAAATACACAATTTGAGTGTTATACATTAATCAATGGAAGCTTGTTTGATGCTTCCTTTGTGTACTTGTGCCCTGTAAATAAATTTCATGAACAACTAAAAATTAAAAATTCCAATAATTATCAAACCAATAATTTGAACTATCCAAAGAATGAGCAATACGAGTAGCACTATATGCTACTTTAATTTGTTGAAATGTCTAGAAACAAAACTAATAGTCATATTCCTAACAATAGAACAATGTAACAAGAAGCACAATTATGAATTATTTGGCTTGAACATCAAATTTTAACAAAAAAATAAACTTAAAAATAAAAATAATTAAATTCAAGTAAGAAGATCAAACCCACACAGAAATTCGTTAAACCACATACAACTTTAGTAGTAGTGCTTTAACAAGTAGCTTTATTTTTTTTTATTTCCTCCTCCAACTACAACCATAAACCCACCTAGCGAATCTATTTTCATTAATGTAAAAGAAACTAAAAAGAAATCAAACCAAACATTACCAAAAAAATAAAAATAAAAACAAAAACCTTAAAATTTGTCTTGGAGAGAAATCGAGAATCAAATGAGGAATCAAGAATTGACACTAGAGAATCGAAGGAGAGAGAGCTGACCTTTAACCAAAATAATATCTGCAACTTAGGGTTTATATCTAAAATAATATTCTATATAAACAAATATAAACAAGACGAAACTCAGATCATTACCGTTCACCATACGGAATCCAAATCACTACAGCGGAAGTGGATCGAATACCTGGGATTGTATCACCGGTCTGAGGACAATCACGGAATCGGAAAGTCCTTCTAGCCACAATGCATATACCCATACTCTGATTGAAGATGGGAGAAAATCCTACAGATTTTCTCCACATCTATTTCTTGTGTTTCTCTTTGTATTGTGTTTCTCACAAACACTTGCACACATGCAATTCACATACTTTATGTATTGCATGTTTTTAATCTTTGTATTACACTAAGTATATCAGACCAAACCCATCATTGCCTTTTGCTCATGTATATTGTACTCATATATATTGCAGACACCAAAATGCCTTTCTTAACTGCCATTCACAATACACGTTCTGTGTATATATTTGTAAACTGTTGAAAAACAATTTTCTTGCATGGTAACTGTTCATGCAGTAATGACAACATATGGGCTTAGGCATGGGCTTGGTGTACATGGACTTTGGGCTCTCCATGTATTGCTTATCTTGGCCCACTTGGGTGTACAATGGGTCTCCAACCCATACCCAAATATACTAACATCTCCCACTCGCACAAGTGGTGCCAACGCAATCCAATTACCATAAGCCCATCATGGATGCAACATTATTAATCAACATCTGCCATCCCCAAAATGGCGCAGGATGTGATACATACAGAGGAGTCTTTGAGACTTTAAAACATAAGTATTATCATCATTATCATCAACAAAGTGTCCATACGGATAAATGCATTGTGTGACCTATGAACAATCAGTGTATATAAAAAGGAGCTAACAATCTCAAATCTTAATTGTAAATTCTCTATTTACAAGAGATAACATTGTTTATTATTGTATCCTAGATTTAATTTTATAATTTTTATCAGTCCAAAGCATACTTAATCCCTTAAAAAAGCTATGCTTGACTTTATCACATTTCATGTATTCACAATTGTATCTCCAAATACAATTGGCCGGCCAGTGAATACATAAGTCAAATAAAAATTCATTAAATCTTCCCAGTTCATCTTTATCTCTCGGTCTCCAGAACAACTGCTACCTTAGACGTGCCCCATAGGCTGAATTATCATAGCCATAGAAATAATACGCTAAAGGGGCTAACATTATCCTATCACTTCAAGATAGAGTGAATGGTCATGAGGACACCGTTTGAAGTGTATGTAAAACTTCAATGGAACTTACACAATGAGGAAGCAGGGATTCATTCTCTCATTTTCCATATCGGTCACTTATAGCACACACGGTATGAAACACGTGTTACAGTGAATTTCATTCTAAATAAGAATGCATATGTCTTTATATTATTCACTGTACAGATCTTAGTCTAGTCACAACTCTCGTGACTAACTTGAGTTCTTAAAAGCTCGCCTCTCTCCGGCGCCACATTAAGGCCTCATATCTGGCTTGATCAGGTATCAATGATAGTGGGGTCTATCACGATCGGTTTTAAAATATTTGTATATTTATTGTAAACCTCATCTTGACCTAGTCAAGGCGACAAATTCATATACATTAGCTCCGCGAGAATATATCCTACATATTCTCTAATATATACGTGTCTCATCTCAGTCTGCTATCTCAGCAACTGAGGCGACCGCACGTGTAAGAATGCCGGTCTCAACCTGACGACATATTTCTATTGCATTATGTTACTAATTATGCTAGCATAAATAGTAATTTCTTTACTATTAAAGTCATGTCACAATCCTGTTAATCTAGGATTATATTGGTATACATTCACCAATCTCGTGGCATAATTTCTATTGGGCCTTATACATATCATAATGTACACAAAGTAGTTAGCCGCACTTTCAAGGTATGTCATAATCCTCTTGACAGCATCTCAATACTGTAATCTAGGATTATATTGGTGTCCACGCACCAATCTTATGGTGTAACTAATGATAGACTTTGTACATATCACAATGTACATGAGACTCTGTATGGTACTAATATGAGGAACTTGTCATCAATTCCTTGATGTTATGGGTTTCAGGGTACATAATTAGGCTAAGAGTTTGTGATTTCATAATATGAGTATCTATGAGCTTGAAATTGCTCATTTTGAATCAACTCTCACTCTTAATATATAAGCCACTTTGCTCATATAAAGTCTCAATAAAATTTGAGAATTACCATTTCATTATGGTTTTACAAACTCTTCATTATTTCTAGCCTAAACATATAGTCCACAAATATAAATAATATAAAATTATCTTCAACATGTTTAGTGTACTTACCATGGTTATCTTTTGTTATCATTAATCTGTAAGACATTACAACTTGATGAAATCAAAAATACCACTTACTAGAGGATTGTTTCAAACCATGCATTAATTAAGCAAGCACACTTGTGCGCTCTTGGTCTTTTGAAACAAAATTTACAGGATGTTCCATGTAAATCTCTTCCTCTAATTCTCTATCGAGAAGTACAATATTTACATCCACTGATGTAATTTCAGGTTCATGTGACTAGTGCCAGAAAAATGCGTATGGAAGAAAACTTTACTTCTAGAGAATAAGTTTCTTCACTTGCAGCCAATTGTGCCTTATACCTCTCAATAGTACTTTCCGCCTTACGTACTGTTATAGGTAAAAATAGTCATGAAGGACACGTCATCACCATGGAAGGCCAGGTCAGCAGAGGTCAAGATAAGTCAACTAATGGAGCAGAAACCTCCACGATAACCTACTCGGAAAAAAGGATAAGTGGTCCGACCACAAACAAAGACGATCAGCTTGGGCAGCAGATCAGATTCAGGCACACTCGGGCACACTCGGGTACACTCGGGCATACTCACTCGGGAAACAATAAAAACAGTCGCCAACACTTGCAATCAGCAGCCAGCAGGTCCACAATAAGCAACGATGTGGACCATTAGAGTTTAAAAAGGAAACAAGCAGTTCTCCCGTGAATAAAGGAGAAAGAATCCCATCCAGAATTGGACACAGCCGAAAAAGGAAAACATAATCTAAATAGGACTAGAAAACCGCTTGAGACTTGGGGGCCACAACACTAAACCCTAGCGGTCACCTTAAAACCCTAGAAACAACATGTATAAATACCCCCTCTATTCATAAACAGGGGGTACGCGAGAAGTAGAACAGAGAGAGAAAGGATCATAGTGCAAAAATCTTGTAATCGTTCTTCATCGTTCTTCATCTTGTAATCGTGATTCATAGTGGATTTGACTTTGTTGCTAAAGCAACAATCCCGTGGATGTTTCTCCGATCTTTTGGAGTTTTACCACGTAAATCACTTGTTATTTCTTTTCAATCTTTGATTATACTCAAGTATAAACTGCAGTAATTCAAAAACGAATCATTGACTTGGTGATCACCAAAAATCACCGTCAACAATTGGCGCTAGAAGAAGGGGGACCCAAAAATTTGTGACAACAATGGCTGGCGACGGAGATGGTAGCGATTCCAGGTACAGTCAAGGCATGCCAAGTAACGAGTTGGAAGATGACACCGCGCTCAATACGGCGGATGCAACTCTGATGACGGCAGACCAGTCAGCTGCCCTGGCTGGTATTCAACGTTTACCTACAGCTAATGAAGAAATCGCGCAACGACTCCGCGCTTCTCTACAACAACTCATATCAGACGCAGCAAGGCAAGGAATTGACCTTTTTGTTACGGAAGGTTTGATGTCGCCTCATGAACTATCCGCCCCAAGCCAGCAGACAGCAAGACTGCGTTCCGCAGTGGTGATACCAACCCCTGATGCACCCCCAAAGGCGAGACGAGATCCTACGGGCAGACCAGAGATGCTATCTGAAAGAGTGGCCAGGAGAAGTAGGGAGCACAGAGAGGGGAATGATTCCGACAAAGAGTACGATCAAGATCGGGTAGCCGGAGATCGAGACCGCCCTAGGAGGCGTGGTCACCGGAGAGACCGGTCATCCTCTGAAGAAAGTGAGCAGAATCATCATCGCAAGCGCCAAAGGGGCACAGTCCGGCTGCATGGCCTAAACCGAGATCATAGAGAGTTGAATCCCGAGGAAAGGGGCCAAAAACTGACCATAAGCCAAAACTTCAATGCGTTAGGAGAACCTGAAGGGGACAGAGACATACTTATACAGAGCCTCACCCGGGAAGTTCAGAATAATCGTCGACAAATGGATGCTTTGGTCAAGCGGTATGGGCGTAATGAGCTGTCAGATGATGAATCCGGAAGCCCTTTCACCAATGGGGTTTTGAGGATGCCTTTCCCAGAGAGATTCAGGATGCCCCACATTGAGCTGTTCAAGAAGGATACCAACCCAAAAGAACACGTCCGGAGGTATAGGAGCGCTATGGCGCAATATGTCCATAATGATGCACTACTATGTTTGAATTTTCCCCAAACTCTTGGGGATCTAGGCTCCCGGTGGTTTGGAAGATTACCGGCAGCAAGCATAAGTAGCTTCGGAGAACTGAGCAAGGCTTTCTCAAGGCAGTTCCTCGGGAATGTACACAGAAAAAAGTCAGTGGCTCATTTATCCCAACTCAAACAAGGAAAAGACGAGTCGCTGAAGAAATATCTGAGGAGGTTCGGTCAGGAAGTGTCCGAAATTGGAAGTGCAAACGACGAAGCAATAATTGCCGCGTTCATTAACAACCTTCAGAACGGCCAATTGTCCTTTGACCTCAGAAGAGCCCGACTAACCAGCTATGCCGATATGATGGACATGGCAGGGGGTTACGCCTTGGCCGACGAAGAGGAAATTGCCACAGGAGGTTACTTCGTACATGGCGGTCGCCCAGAGGGATCCAAAACCAAGGACCAGACAAAGACGTCCGATACCAAAGGTGACAAACAGAAGAATAAAGCACGGGATGGTCGGGATGGTCGGGATGGTCGACGAGCATACGACCCAAAAACCGATCAACCACGGCAGAGGTTCCAGGGCCGATACACAAATTATACCCCGTTGAAGAAAGATCAAGAAGAAGTCCTGGCAATCCTAGAAGAGAAGAACATGTCCAAAGAACCGCCTAAGCAATCGACATATGCTCGGAGGGACACCACCAAATATTGCCGTTTCCACAAAGAGAACGGGCACGAGACATCCAAGTGTTTCCAACTAAGGGACCACATCGAGACTCTCATTAGGGAAGGGCATTTGAAGGACATTGTTTTCAAAAAGATGGACAGGGCAGATGGACAGAAAGATAGCCGACAGGACGGACAGGCAAGAAAGCTTAGTCCTAAGAAAGCCGAGGATGAAGGGGCAATTAACACCATCTTTGGAGGACCAGCGACGGGCAAGAGTAACAGGGAAAGGACCCAAGAAATTCGGGAGGCCATGGAGGCACGGAGAGACCTGGACGTCAATTCTATTGAGCCCGACCCGAAGAGAATCAAGGAGGGTTGGGACCCAATCATGTTCACAGAAGCCGACTCACACGGAGTAGATGTTAGGCCAAACGACGCGCTAGTGATCAGCGCACGGATCGGCCATAGAGAAGTTCATCGAATTCTGATTGACAATGGGAGTTCAACAGACATTCTTAGTGCAGAAGTATATGACCAGCTGAGGCTAGACAGGAAAGACCTACAGCCGTTTCCCACACCCCTTAGAGGATTTGGAGGAGTCGAAGTAAGGTCGCTTGGCACGGTAAAGCTACCCGTGAAGATCGGGAAAGCCCCTTGCCAGAAAACAGTGCTGCTCGACTTTGTGGTGGTAGATACGGAAAACTGGCCGTACAATGCTTTACTGGGCCGACCATTTTTGAATAAAGCCAAGGCGGTGACAGCAACTTATGCCCTCATGATGAAATTCCCGACCGAATATGGTGTAGGAGTGGTCAAAGGGTCACAAGAGATGGCCCGAAGAGCAAACTTGTCAGTGTATAAAGATAGGGAGGTACACCAAGTATACATGGTAACGGTCCAACAAAAGGCAAGAGAACCTGAAGAACAGGCAGAAGTGCCGAAATATTTTGAATTGGATCCCAGAGAAGAACCGGAGGATAGGGAAGACGAGCCGACTCAAGAAGTGGCACTAGACCCAGAAGATCCGGGTAGGACAGTGAAGGTAGGGGTAAGTTTGAGCGTACATGTCAAAACCTTACTTGTTACGCTGCTAAGGAACTACAAGGACGTTTTCGCTTGGAGTCATGAAGATATGCTGGGGGTAGACCCGAAGGTGATTTCGCATCATCTTTCCACCAACCCAGAGTTCCGACCCGTGGTACAGAAAAGGAGATTATTCAATCCAGAAAGAAGCGTCGCAATCAAGAAGGAGGTAGAGAAGCTGCTTTCCGCGGGGTCGATAAGGGAAGTCAAGTACCCTGAGTGGGTAGCCAATGTAGTATTGGTCAAGAAAAAGAACAAACAATGGAGGATGTGCGTAGACTTCACAGACTTGAACAAAGCCTGCCCAAAAGATAGTTTCCCACTACCGAGGATCGACCAGTTGGTAGATGCGACAGCAGGACATGAATTGTTGAGTTTCATGGATGCCTACTCGGGATACAATCAAATCCGGATGAATAAGGCAGATGAGGAAAAGACATCGTTTACCATGGACCAGGGCTTATATTGCTACAAAGTGATGCCATTCGGATTAAAAAATGCCGGGGCAACGTACCAGAGGTTGGTAAACAGGATATTCGCTCGGCAGATTGGGAAAAATATGGAGGTTTACGTGGATGATATGTTGACTAAGAGCACCACTGCAGAAAAACACACGGAAGATTTGAAGGAAACCTTTGACGTCCTAAGAAAGTATCAGATGAAGCTCAACCCAGGCAAATGTGTATTCGGGGTACCTTCGGGAAGGTTTCTAGGTTTTCAGGTACACCAGAGGGGAATCGAAGTAAATCCCGAGAAAATCAAAGCATTAGAAGGAATGGCTTCACCTAAGACACTGAAAGATGTGCAGAGGCTAACGGGATGCCTTGCGTCACTCAACCGGTTTATAGCCAAGTCAACAGACAAATGCGCTCCATTCTTTAAAGCAATAAAAAAGGGAAAGGGGCTCGAATGGAGTACAGAATGTGAAGAAGCCTTTCAGAAATTGAAAGAGTATTTGGGGAGAGCACTTATCCTTTCAAAACCGGTGGTGGGAGAAACATTGTACTTATACCTCTCGGTCACCGAAGTGGCGACGAGTTCGGTGTTGATCCGACTGGAGGAAGGAATACAAAAGCCAGTGTACTACACAAGCAAAGCATTGTTAGCGGCAGAAACCAGATACTCACCGGCAGAAAAAATAGCGCTAGCTCTGATCACATCGGCCAGGAAGTTAAGGCCATATTTCCAAGCACATACAATAGAGGTATATACAGACTGCCCACTAAAACTCATTCTCCAAAAGCCGGAGGTGTCGGGAAGGCTGACCAAATGGGCGGTGGAGCTCAGCGAATACGATATCAGATACACACCAAAAGCGGCCATCAAAGGGCAGGCGGTATCTGACTTTATAGCAGAATTCACCGAGCCAGACGCCGAGGTAAGGAGGGCAATGGAAGATGAACAGACTACTAAATTCCAATGGAAATTGAATGTAGACGGGTCATCAAACACGCATGGCAGCGGGGCAGGAATAGTCATAACGACCACCGAGGGGGATACTGTAGAATGTGCCATGAGGTTCGATTTCAAGGCAACCAACAATCAAGCAGAGTATGAAGCCTTGTTGGCCGGCCTAAGGGTCTGCATAGCATTAGGGGTAGATGAGCTGGAAGTTTACAGCGATTCGCAGGTCGTGGTCCATCAGGTACTGGATGAATACCAGGCCAGGGAAGAGCACATGATAGCTTATTTGGACATTGCAAAAAGGCTACTTAAAAAGTTCAAAGCATACAGAATCTCTCAGATCCCTCGGGAAGAGAACGAAAAGGCAGATGCTTTGTCCAAACTAGCTTCAGCCACCACAAGCATCAGATCCAAAGCAATACCAGTGGCACACCTGACTAAACCAAGTACAGCGGAACCCGAGGAAATCATAATAGCAGAGATCCGACCTAGCCCGGGCGACTGGACATACCAACTCAGAAAGTACTTAGAGGAGAACATACTACCGGAGGATGCTGTGGAAGCTAAACGCATCAGATACAGGTCAGCCCGGTACACGATTCTGAGAGGAGAATTATATAGGAGAGGATTCTCAAAAGTGTTGCAGAGATGCATTTCCGGTGAAAAGACTGGAGAGATCCTAAGAAGCATCCACAGTGGAGTGTGTGGGAACCACACCGGGGGTAAAAGCTTAGCACACAAGATACTCAGGCAAGGATTCTACTGGCCGACTCTATTCGCGGAAGCGCAGCAATTCGCAGAGAGTTACGAAACATGCCAAAGAGTAGCAAACGACATTCGGCGACCCCCAGAATTGCTTAGAAGCTAAACCTCGCCTTGGCCCTTTGCCATGTGGGGACTCGACCTGATAGGACCGATGCCCACAGGAACAAAGGGAGGAGCAAAGCATGCTATTGTGGCAGTGGATTATTTTACCAAATGGGCAGAGGCAGAAGCACTGGTACACATCACCGAGGCAAACACCACCAGCTTCGTTAAGAAGAATATAGTATATCGATTCGGGATCCCGAGCATCATCATAACAGACAATGGAACTCAATTCGACAATAAGAAGTTCAGAGAGATGTGTGAAGAGTTCAAGATCGCAAACTACTATGCATGGCCTGCTCACCCTCAAACCAATGGCCAAACGGAGGCCGTGAATAAAGTGATCAAGCACACATTGAAAGCAAAACTAGAGGTAAAGAAAGGTGGCTGGGCAGACAAACTGCCCGAGGTACTATGGGCATACCGAACAACTGTAAGGTCGTCCACAGGGGAAACTCCTTTCGCGCTGGCATTTGGGACAGAAGCTGTTATCCCAGCAGAAACAACTTTTACATCCCCCAGGGTCCAGTTATACAGCACCGAGCACAATATAGACATGCTGCAGCAGAACCTAGACGAGCTTGAAGAGATCAGAGATGCAGCACAAGTAAGAAATTTCGCATACCAGCAAAGGGCTGCTAGGTACTACAACTCTCATGTTCGGGAGCGGAGATTCCAACTCGGGGATCTAGTGCTGAGAAGAGTATCCCCAAATACCAAAGATAAATCATCGGGATCCCTCACCGATAAATGGGAAGGGCCATATATCATCAAGAGAATCGTAGGGCACGGGGCCTATATGATAGCCCGACCAGAAGGTAGCCTGGTACCCCGACCATGCAACGCACAATATCTGAAGATCTTCTATCCCTAAAAGAATCCGATTATGGTTCTACAGTTTATTTATTCTGCTTTAGCTCAGTTTTTAGTTTCTACGGGGCCTACATGATAGCCCGACCAGAAGGTAGCCTGGTACCCCGACCATGCAACGCACAATATCTGAAGATCTTCTATCCCTAAAAGAATCCGATTATGGTTCTACAGTTTATTTATTCTGCTTTAGCTCAGTTTTTAGTTTCTGCGTTAAAATTTCAGATTTATTTGTTAATTTTATATTCATGGTCATCTAATAAAGTTCAGTTGCTAGTATGTGTGGCGGAATCAATAAAACCCATGAGCAACATGTCAATAGCGGCCACTCAAAAGCCGACCGAATAAATGTCAAAAAGAGTCGGGCTCTATAAGGCCGCGAAAGAGCGGATGAGTGGTGCTCGAAGGGCGGAAAAGCTATAGTAGCATGCCCGCCTAGTTAAGGCGATGCAAACGCGTCCCTTAGTAAAAAGGCAAAACCGAGGCACCAGGACAACTGGGAAAATGCTCGGAGCGCCGCTAGAAAGACTAGTGAGATGCGCAGTCGTGTTGGCCGGTACAAATTACCCCAACGATTCGACAAACCCTTGCACAGATAAAACCAGGAGACGTCCTAGGTGACTTGTGCAAGGACCTCAACGTATGGTCGTGGCGAGCCTCGACGTAACGTAGAGGTTAAACAACCTCAAAATCAAAGGGTATAAGCCAGTTACATAAGATACTCGGCAAAAATTAGTTACCAGTTAAATAAGATACTCGGTCTAATTGATATAAGCCAGTTACATAAGATACTCGGCGAAAATTAGTTACCAGTTAAATAAGATACTCGGTCTGATTGATATAAGCCAGTTACATAAGATACTCGGCTGAAATTAGTTGCCAGCCATAAGGTACTCGGTCAAAGCATAGCCAAAGATTCCCGAAGGATCCATAAATTCAAAGATGGTTAGTACAAGCAGACTAAACAAGTTCAGGTCGTCCCATTTATGCATTGGTCGTACAGTAAGATAAAACAGTAAGAATGTAGAGTAAAATTTATTCTTATTTTATGTATGGAAAAATACAATGTATGAAAAATATACAAGTGTAGTTACAAAAAAGGGCTTAGAAATCAAGAGGAAGGCGCCGGGGGTGGTGAGCTGCTTCTGCCAACGTCAGAGTCAGGCTCCATCACGTACTCGCTCAAAAGGCTGTCATTCGAAGGCCACACGATCACATCTTCCTCGTCATCCATCCAGTGACTGTAGTGGGTACCAGGAACGGGTCCCAAGTCGGGTCTCTCGTTGTTGAACCCCGCCCTCTCACTGGCGTAAAAAGTAGAGAAAGACTCGGCGGTGGGAACCTCAAGGTGCATGGGATGTGGCGTTTTTCCTTTACTTCTACAATATGCCCACCACTCCTTCATCTGGATCCGAAGAGACTCCAGGGATATGTCCACATGCTTCCTAATTGAGAGGCTCTAGTTGGCCCGGGCCCGATCAGTCGCCCTGTTCTTCTGCTTAAAGAATTCACCGGCCGAGACCATTCCCCGCTGGAATTCCCGAAGAAGCAAAGCATCATAGGCTGGATATCTCTTAAAACGGTCAACGCTTTGTAGCTCCATTTCCAGCCTAGCTCCCTTCGACAGTTCCTTAGCCGTCAGGGCTTGACACTCCAAGTCTTCGATTCGGCGTTCATAAGTTGACTTGGCGTCTTCGGCATTTTGTTCGGCCCGAAGCAAGGCTTCCCGGGTGGATGACAGTTGATCCTGCAGAGTCCTGACCTCCTCCGCAGCAGAAGATGCCCGTTGCTCGGCTTCCATTTACCGTGCTAAGCACTGATTTAGGAGCACCTGACTCGACTTGGCCTCCTCCTGATGAGCTAACTCAGCCCGAGAGCAATGATCTTCGCTCTCCTTCAATTGGGCTTCCAGCCTTCTTATTTTCTCCGCTTGGGCTTCGCCAGCTTGGCAAGCCCCAGACATCTCGGCCACCATCTGCAACAAGTCAACAACAAATAGAAGTAAGTAAGAAAAGGAAGAATACGAAATGACGCATATAAGCAAAGGCGTTACTCACGTAGGAAGCGCTGTTAAAAAAATTACGGAGTCGGTCAGACACAGTCCCGGTCCTGAAATGACTCCAGTGATCCTCCCCAATATAGGCCCGGCCTGAAGCCATGGCCCTGAACATGGTCTCGGGGGTGGGATCATCGATTTGGGGAGAGGAGCCCACACCACCTACACCGCCTTCGGGGAGTTCGGCAGATAGGGCCGCCCGAGGAAGGTCGGTTGAGCCACCAGCACTATCTCTGACCTGTTCCCACGGAGGGGTCACGCTCGTATCTTTTTCAACATCACCCTCCCCCTCATCCCCCGAAGAGGAATCAACATACGTAACTACTCGGGGAATCTTGGGGTAAGGGCGACCAGAAGAAAACGAAGCTTTCCTCTTCCCAGTCTGCCCAGCTTCAATGTTGCGGTCCCTAGGGGTGGAAATCGGATCAGCAGGGGCTGGAATCTCCGAGGTAGAAGGATTCGGATCGACTGAAGTCAAAATCTCCGGAGCTACCGCACCTGAAGGCCCCCCAACTGCTTCAACACCTTGAGAGGAGACGTTTGGCATATTTGCAGCAGAGTGGGGAGAACCTGATCCACTGGGGAGATTCGCCTGCTCGGGCTCAGGGGGATCCCCTACCTTCTCTTTCCCCTTGGAAAAAGGACCTGCTGGATTGCCCAGATCAGCAGAGGTCCTACTTACTCCAAAGTTCCCCGAAACGCCCACGGCTTCCGCCGAACACACGGTCATTTCTTGATCATGAGCCTCCTCGGGCACATAATCGGGTACTCCCTCCTCGTCATCTCCCTCGGGAAGATTCTCAGGAGTACCCTCATCAGATTCGCCTTCGGGAGGGGCTATCCCAGCATCTCGCTGGCGAAGGACTGCTTTTCGACTCGCCTCCACGATGCCTTTCATCCGGCGTGCCAGAGCATCGCTGACTATATCTACATCAAACACTTACAAAAGGGGAGAAAAAGGGAACCCGAGTCAATAGACTAATAAAAGAAAAAGAAAATACGAGAGCAACTGAGCAAAACAACGTAGCTTACAGCGTTTGCGGCACGCAGAAATCTGAGGAAAAAGACGGGCTTTAATCATTTTGCCCTCATTATAGAGATAGGGTTTCCCCCTTTTCTCCAGAGGGCGGACCGCCGCCCGAGCCAGGGTCTTCAGTTCCTCGTCGGTAAAGGCTGAAGTCGTATGATTCCATTGAGGTGTACAGAAGTATCGGGGCACCCGGCACGTCATCCGAGCACCATCCAGATCAAAGCTTATAGATTGGCCCCAGCGTTTGCCCACGAAGAACCAGCTATTCTTCCAAAATTTGTTTGAGGTCGGGAAGCCCCAAACAAATCCTTTCATCTTTTCGTCCGTAGTCGGTTCGACTCTACCCTTGACCACGACGTCTTTTGGAATCCAGAACTCTGGCTGATTCGACTGGAGAAAGTAAATCCCGGTCTTCCCCACTGGCCTCAGCGAATAGAAGTGACCAACCTCGCGAGGAGTGGGAGGCGGCCGTTTCATTCTATGCCACATGTGCCACATGCACATCAGGATGCGATAACTGTTCGGAGTTAGCTGAGCCGGAGCAAGTCGGGCTTTAGCCAAGAACCAAGTGATGAAAGGCTGGAGAGGAAGAGTAACACCACAGGTGAGCATGGACCCGTAAATTGCCACGTGGCCAGGGGGTGGGTTCCATGCAGCCCAACCTTCAGCTGGAATCAGCGAAACCTCATTGTTGTCCAGATCGAACCGCCGCATATATCGTATTATCTCGTCAGGGCCGACCACATTTGGCTCAACATCATAGATGCAAATCCGCTCGGGAGAGAAGGGAATGCGAATGGCCCTGTGCTCCTCTTCAATATCGTCTTCAACGATCCTCTGGGTCGCCACTCGGCTCTCCCGGGGGTCGCAATCCTTATAAATCTTCCGACTACTCATCCTTTTCCCCGGTCTTCTCCAAGGTTGAGTATCAACACAGGTGGAAGTCGAAGAGTCTGACCGAGCTTCAGGCTGATAGGAGTCAGGCTGCGATGAACCCGAAGAAACAGAATGAACTTCAGGAGTAGGAGGAACTCCGGAAGTGGCAGGGCTGTCACGATAAATTCCAGAAATGTCGGCGTTAGTAAAATGCGGTTGATCAAAGGGAGGTTCTTTCAGTAACTTGTGAACAACTGATGCAGTGAGAGTATCATTTTGCTCAATGGCAATCATACCAACAGTAAAAAGACGGTACCTAGTTGTAGAATCCATGAGAACTAACCTTGAAATGGCGAAAAACAGAGGCGATGCAGACCCCTGAGGAGGAAGAATCTTCGAGAAAAAGCCCGGGGGTTGAAGCTGATGATCTCAACGAAGCAGGTTTGAGAAGAAAAGTTGGAAGACGAAGCAAAGTGCCTGGGAAAACAAGAGACAAGCGAGTTCTCGAAGAATACAAGCAAAGTAATGGAGGAAGAAAATAAAAGTGGATAAGTTACAGCGGAGCTAAAATATATAGGCGACGAATCAAATTCAAAAGGAACAAAACCCTAGGAGAGTACAGAGAAGTGGGAAAATAGAAGGACGTGGGCCGGGACGTAGGCTGTACGCAGGCGAAAAGAAAGGTTATGTCTCATAAATGCGCTGTACCACGGCCAAATAAAAAAAGACAAGTGGCAGCCGGGGAGCATCTTGAGCCGTCAGAGAACAGAAGCGTCACCATCAAAAGATTTCTGAAATCATTGAGGAATCGAATGTGTGCGGTCGTAATTAAGACACGTCATTTAAAGCTTCGAGTCAAACGAGGATACATTAATACAGAAAACGACAAATGAGGATCAATCACAAAGAAATATTGAGGTTAAATATTAGACCCGAGAGGGCCTGACTAAGCGTGATCGGCTCAAATATTTAAGGGGGTATTGTTATAGGTAAAAATAGTCATGAAGGACACGTCATCACCATGGAAGGCCAGGTTAGCAGAGGTCAAGATAAGTCAACTAATGGAGCAGAAACCTCCACGATAACCTACTCGGAAAAAAGGATAAGTGGTCCGACCACAAACAAAGACGATCAGCTTGGGCAGCAGATCAGATTCAGGCACACTCGGGCAAACTCGGGCATACTCACTCGGGCATACTCACTCGGGAAACAATAAAAACAGTCGCCAACACTTGCAATCAGCAGCCAGCAGGTCCATAATAAGCAACGATGTGGACCATTAGAGTTTAAAAAGGAAACAAGCAGTTCTCCCGTGAATAAAGGAGAAAGAATCCCGTCCAGAATTGGACACAGCCGAAAAAGGAAAACATAATCTAAATAGGACTAGGAAACCGCTTGAGACTTGGGGGCCACAACACTAAACCCTAGCGGTCACCTTAAAACCCTAGAAACAACATGTATAAATACCCCCTCTATTCATAAACAGGGGGTACGCGAGAAGTAGAACAAAGAGAGAAAGGATCATAGTGCAAAAATCTTGTAATCGTTCTTCATCGTTCTTCATCTTGTAATCGTGATTCATAGTGGATTTGACTTTGTTGCTAAAGCAACAATCCCGTGGATGTTTCTCTGATCTTTTGGAGTTTTATCACGTAAATCACTTGTTATTTCTTTTCAATCTTTGACTATACTCGAGTATAAACTGCAGTAATTCAAAAACGAATCATTGACTTGGTGATCACCAAAAATCACCGTCAACACGTACAATATGTGAAACCCATACGTTCACAATGGCCTAATGACCAGGCGATAAGTGAATCAAGTCCTAGACATGATCACTTTTCTAGACTCCATCTCCTCTTCCATTGCTTTTATTCATATATTCTCTTAGTAGATAGAAGTGATAGCTCAATTCAAAAAACAATTCTTGGCTCATCACTATCAAGTGAAGTAATCATTAAATCTTCTCATTCAATCTCCGAAAGATGTCATGGGTAATTTTATGATTATGACGAGTTCATAAATTATCACGGTAGCTGATTCAACAGCTGTTTCACTCCCACTAAGGATGAAAAAACCATGTGGATTTCTACTCCCACTAGGGTGTAGACTTCCACTCCCACTAGGGATGGAAGATCCATGTAAAATTCCACTCCCATTAGGAATGGAGGATCAAGTTAGGTTTTAATTTACTGCCACTTGCATATTAACACAGATCATCCAATTCCTAAAAGCAGATATCTATATTAAACTCGCTTCTACTAAGAAATTCATTCTCTAATAATGACATCTTGTGATTATAATTCAATCACACTTCTATCTAATTGTACACCATCGTTTATTTATCCTTTGGAATGCACAGAATATCAAACAAGGATACGATTCTTTTCTTGCATCTAATTTCTCATTTCTAAGATGGATAATAAACACAACCTACATACCCCAGGGGTTGTAGATCAATCAGACTAGGCTAACTACCTGTCTATAATTCATAAGGTGTGGAAGTGTCTGATCTAATGGAACATGATTTAGTTGGCAGCAATCAATTAAGCTATTTTGTAGTAAGATACTAAAAATTTACTTGCGCCATCACAGACTTAACCATTTCCAATAGTATTGTATTCCTTCATTATGCTACACTAATTTGCTGCAGAATCTTAGGAATAAATAAATATCTTTCTATATCTTTCTTGCTAAACAATTCCTTGAACTATTCAGAAAGATATTTACGTACTCGAATTACTCTTTAAACTCAAAAGTTTATTATCTAATTTGATCATCAACCAAACAATCTATTGCAATCCAATGCTTTAGATTCATGGCAGATCAAATATATATAACCGAGACGTCTAAAGATATCAATGAATATAACTAGAAATTAAAATTTCATGTCTAGCCTTTACGCTCATTCAATCACAAATGTTTTAATGAATTAGTTGCAATGGAATTCATAACCTAGTTCCTTACTGAATGGTTTTCTAGTTGTTTTTCTTGCTAGATAATTTGCATGACTTTTTAGATAAATGAGTCCAATTAGTCCTCTCTGACTGATATACTCAATCTATCTAGTCCAACAAGACTTAATTTAACATGCCAAAATATCAGCATCATCACCATTTCAATGATTGAAAAACAAATATTATTATAACTGTCCAAACTGACGTATAATATCATGAAACCATTAATCAACTATTAAGTACCATATGAATATAATTTGCTAAAATAATATTCATACAACCATCATGATTACTAACGATAACCCAAATCAATGAGGACAACCGCGGACACTAAAACCCAGTTAGATCTCAAGTGTATATTAGAACATCATGGAGTACAAATTTAAGCTACCATGCAAACCTAGTTTGTAGGTATTTAACTCCAAAATTCTTCTAACACATATACATCTTGCTTCTAATAATCTAACTTTACTCAACGTATGCTTTACAGTTTCTTATTGGATGGTATATTTTCACTTATCCACCGTTCACAAAGAACGAGATTTAGAAGGAAAATACCTAGCCATAAACTTTAGCATAACTTAACAAATTCTTGAGTTTTGGGTTTTACGCTTTTCGACTCTATGCATTCACAAGCGAAAAAGACCCATCTTGTCATAATTGTAACAAGTTATTTTAGTTTTATCCTTCCTCAATTCGTTATCCCTCAACTTCTTGTATATTTCAATCTAAGATTAAGTGGCTCTAACAAGATTCTCTTCCCCTTTTGGAAATATATATTTCCACTAATATGCTCAAAACTAAAAGTTTTGTACAAGTTGGAATCTTTCATATAAAATTGGCTAGAAGCCTAAGCTGCCTCTTTAAGCGCTAATCTTCTACTACCAAAATGACGCGATCAATACGTGTCAGATTAATTTTATATATTCCAACTATCAAACAGGATCAGATCGTTTAGTCGGTGTATCATGTTTTATATCCTTATTGGAGGCTGCCACTAATTTTGGCGCTTCTTATAAGTTCTCAAAACTTGATACCATACCAACTAAAATTTTAGTACTCAAAATACTACTAAAATTTCCATTCAAGCCAAAATCTGAAAGGTAAACCACTTTATTTAAATCCTATTGTACTTGTAAAACATACATGTGAGGCTACTATTTAAGATACTCCACAACATAATGCAAGTAATTTAACTTCTAGCTTGATAAGCATCCACATCTTGTATGTCGATCAAATAAGTACTATGCCGAGGTTCAATCATGATTCATGTTATAGTCTTAAGAGCTTCTTACTCTTAAAATACACTAAATCTTATTGTATCTATTCCCTAGATTACATAATTTAGTTTATCACTTTCAAATTGGCCACAATATTACAGATACATAATCTATATCTTATGCTAATCTATGTAGAGACATACAATTTTCTATGAAAGCATATTAACTTCCAAAAAAAAAATACACACATTTAATTTTGCTGCAAACACAAACCGAAAATATGATAAAATAATTTAAGGTACATAATCGAAAAGGTCGTCAAGCGTCTAATCATCTTCCATTTCCAAAAATTTAATCATCATAAATTCAGTACTTTGCGTAAAATTCTAATTCTAATATTGCATGTACTCAACAATTTAGAATTCCCAAAAACAGGTGATCATAAATAACAGAAGAATACAATGCACAAGTCCCTAGAAACATTTTATGGGTCAAACCGATTCTTACTACAAAGTAAATAAACCAAAAATATTTACTAGAAAACGGTTTATAAAATATTAATGCTTTCTAAAATATGGGGCTTTGCATGCTATTCATTCTTACTTCTCATATTCATATTGATCACCGCTGAGAAAGACTTTTAAGTCTTCACAACTCATTTAACTGCCATTTTCTCGAATATTGGTCCTCTATCGCATGTGCAATTACTCATGTGCCTAGCACTATGAATATTCATTACGGATGTAGTAGATCGCCTCACATTCCAAATAATGTGGCGCTCCTCTACGATTTCTAGTTCATACGCTATTTGACCAAAATACATCGTGGTACCTTACTCTAGCTTTTCCAACTTTATAGATCTATTAACTCTTCGGGAAATTTCATTAAAAGACTATCCATTGCATCTCTCCATATAAAAAGCATGAGTCCAAATTGACTACGGCCATATGTCATTAATAAGATTCATAAAATCTTCTCCATTAAGACATATGAAAAGATGTAGATTTATTCTAAAATTTTCTAAGACACTTAGAAACTTTTGTCTTTTAATAACATTGTACATTTACAGTGTACATCCTATGAAATTTCTTATTCTCAATTGCATAATTAATTGGATGGAGAATTCTAATTGAAGGTATTTCCATATAGCTTCCACTGAAGCTAAATTTCGGTGATCAAAATTTTCACAGGAAAATTCCATGACCGTCAGAAAAACGGTGCCAAAAATTCCTACTAAAAAATTCCACGGTGGCTGAAAATGCCACTAGAAACCATCATTGGAATCTGTACCGAAAACTGTAACTGGAAACTGTGTTAGAAGCCGTAACCAGAAAACACATTGGAAACTATCAATGAAATCCGTGTCAAAATCTATCACCAAAAATATACTGGAAACTGTCATTGGAATCTACGTCGAAAAAACTATCAACGGAAACCGTAACCAGAAACCTTATTGGAAACATCATCGGAATCTGTCCTGGAAATTATGATCGAAAACCACATCTAAATCCGCTTATGAAAAAATTAGTTAGTGGAAATCGTGTCCAAATCCGTCATTGAAATCCGTGTCGAAAATTGTCATTGGAAACCACATAGGAAACCGTAGTCGGAAACAGCATTCGGGAACTACTTCAAAAAAATATTATCGAAAAATCCACAACTGAAAACCGCTTTGAAAACCGTCACTGGAAAATCCACAACCGGAAACCACTTCAGAAACCTTTGCTAGAAAATCCGCAACCGAAAACCACTTCGGAAACCATCACTGGAAAAACCACAACTGGAAACCACTTCGGAAACCTTTGCCGAAAAATCCACAAACGGAAACCACTTTGGAAATCATCACTGGAAAATCCACAATTGGAAACCACTTCGGAAACCTTTGTCGAAAAATCTGCAACCGAAAACCACTTTGAAAACCTTTACTGGAAAATCCACAACTAAAAACCACTTCGAAAACCGTCACTGAAAAATCAGTAACTGGAAACCACTTTGGAAACCACTTCGGAAACCTTTGTCGGAAAATCCACAACCGAAAATCACTTTGGAAACCGTCACTGGAAAAACCGCAATCGGAAACCACTTCGAAAACCTTTGCCAGAAAATTCCATTGTTTTCTATGTGACACGTGGCATATTCACATGGCTGATTCATTGCCACATGAAAAGCTCTTGACACGTGTCACTTTCTTAGTAGACCATATGTCTTATGTTTTGTCACATGCACAAAACCTTTTACAAGTGTCACTCTCTGAGTGAAACATGTGAGTGAAGCATAGCCACATAAATAACTTCTGTGTCATCCCCACTCTCACCAGAGGCGCGTGTTGAACACTTACTGCCTTCCTGACGTTTCTCAATTTCTGGACCACAACCATTCCACTCGTATTGTCATGGTGAATCCACAAATGCCAACGGTTATGACGTTTGGGTTAGAGGTGAGGCGCACTCTCCGCTCATTGGTACATGGAACATGTTCTTCATGTTCTTCACCCAAATTCAAACTCAAAAAAAGTTTCCAGATCTTAATCTTCAACAGAAAAATTCGAAATCGTTTTTCTCCCTCGTTTCTAATCCAAATTATGCTTATGACCTATCGTTGGAAAGCTCTCGGAAGGCTCTATCTAATGGTACCATGATCGCAGAGAAATAAAAAAAAATGACAATGAGGTTTTAGACCCTACAAAGTCACGGGTTTCTTAACTTCAATTCTTCAAAATTCTCCAAATTTTGAAGTTTATACATAATATACATTTCCAGAACATCATATAACATGTACAAGGATACATATATTCCAGAAAAACGAAATTAAACACTTGTATGTGTGTGATGCCATTAGTGTTCATTTATTGTTCTACAAACAAAAATAAACAAACATCCTAACATGGCATTCTTCTACCAGAATACAATCCCAAACATGTGCTCTGATACCAATGAAAGAATATTTTATATAAACAAATATAAACAAGACGAAAATCGGATCATTACCGTTCACCATATGGAATCCGAATCTCTACAGCGGAAGCGGATCAAACACCTGGGATTGTATCACCGGTCTGAGGACAATCACGGAATCGGAAAGTCCTTCTAGCCACAATGCATATACCCATACTCTGATTGAAGATGGGAGAAAATCCTGAAGATTTTCTCCACATCTATTTCTTGTGTTTCTCTCTGTATTGTGTTTCTCACAAACACTTGCACACATGCAATTCACATACTCTATGTATTGCATGTTTTTAATCTCTGTATTACACTAAGTATATCAGACCAAACCCATCATTGCCTTTTGCTCATGTATATTGTACTCATATATATTGTAGACACCAAAATGCCTTTCTTCACTGCCATTCACAATACACATTCTGTGTATATATTTGTAAATTGTTGAAAAACAATTTTCTTGCATGGTAACTGTTCATGCAGTAATGATAACATATGGGCTTGGGCATGGGCTTGGTGTACATGGACTTTGGGCTCTCTATGTATTTCTTATCTTGGCCCACTTGGGTGTACAATGGGTCTCTAACCCATACCCAAATATACTAACAACATCGAACAAAGAAAAAGGGAGATGCACTTTTGAAACTGGTTTCAAGGTGAGAGTTGAGAGGAAGAGATATAGGTGAAATCATTAGAGCGGAGTTTGGTAACTTCTTCTTGATTCGATGTCGTATCAACTTCTTCTCATAGCCAGCATAGTTATCCATATCTATGCTTGCAAAACTTAGGGTTCCGATTAAAATTAGGATCCATATGTATCTAGAACTTTAGGTTCTGATTGAATTGGAATACATAACTTCGAGTTCTGATGAAATTGGAATTCAGAATTTCAAGTTCTGATTAATTATATTAGAATCAAGAACTCTAGGTTCTAATTAATTAAACGAGGGACTTGCATAAATGGTCAACCTCAGTTTTCAAAAACCAAAAATAGCCCATGATTGAAAATTTTGTGTTTTTGTTCTTTTTACAGTTGATTTTACTATATTGGCCTTTAAATTTCTTTTCTATTATTTACCTCATTAATTGCGATATTACGAAATCACCCTTCTTACATCTTTCCCAAAATTAAAAGACAAAACTTAAAAAAAGAAAAAGACAAAAAGAACAAGACAAAAGAAAACCTAACCCAGAAATCGTTCGTTTCAGGGGGACTCCGGTGAAGACGCCGACACCGGCGGCCGCACCTTTCAAGTCCGGAAACACATCCTCATCGGCCGCACCTTCTTCGATTGCGTGACACTCTAGTAAGTGACTTTTCCCTCTGGTGTTAGTTGCGTGGAGTTCTTGTCTATGGTTCCAAAAAATTGTCACACTACAGACCCGAATTTCTTTTCAGTTCTTGTCTTTGAAATTAAATTCTCTTCAATTCCTAACTGGCATGTTGAAGAAAATGTCAAGGCCATTATCTTTTGTAGTATTGATCTGCTCAATGAATTATTGAATTATTTGAAACTATTTTCCTAATGTTTTTGGCTTCTTTGTGCTTTTAGTTAGATTGCTTGAATTATTTCAAATTGTTGATTGTCTTAAATTAGTTAGCTTGAGATGCTTTATTTATGGGGTAGTAGTAGTAGTGATAAAAGCTGCAGATTGGAGAAGACATTGCAAGTATTGCAAGTAGTTAGCTTGAATCACTAAAACGTTTTTTTTAGTTTAATGCGCTTTGATTTCTTGTCTTGTATGATTTGCAAGTGCCAATTTTGGGATTTTTTTTTCAAAGCTTATGTGACTACAAATTTTAGAATGTTTAGTTGCCATATGAACTTTAATTGCTTACAGCTTACATAATTACATATCTACGCAATTCTTCTTTTCTATTTCTTGAAGTTGTTAATGTAAAATGGGAGGTTGGTTTACTGTAAATTGATGTATTTTACTGTACTTCAACCTTAAGTTGCTCTACAGCTAGTTTTACATGAAAAGAATCCTCTTAAAATTGTTGAAAATTTAGACTCTGATATATTCTTGCAATCTTTTCATGAGTTTCCACCTTATGGATTATCTGTGAGAGCTAGATGCTAGTTGATCTTGTAGGAGGCTACAGTCTCATTCTTTTTGCGTATAAATGATGAACTGGTTGAACAGCTCTATGTTGCCATTGACAGAAGAATAAGTATGTCCTGCAATTTTTATTTGTTTTTGAATAGTTTCAGATGTTCATCCTGTTATCAAAATTGGCACAGTACAATTGCTTGAAATCATATCTAATAGTTGGAATAATTTTTATTTGGAATCATTTCAAAATTGGCCAGTATAACTGCTTGGAATCATTTCAAAATTGGCAGTACAATTTTTATTTGTTTTGAATGGAAATTGGTTTAAATAGCCTTTTTGTTCCTTACCTTTTATGCTGGGAAGTTGAAGACAGCTTGAGAAAGAACTAGTGATAGTTTAGATACAATGAATATGCAGTATGGACCTGTCTTGAGAGGAGTTTTGAATTTATTGAAGCTTTGTTGCATTGTCTGCATGTGCGATTGTAATGCCTGACTTCTGCAATTATTTACTTCTGCATGTGCAATTGCATTGACATACAATGAGCCTGTGTTTTATGGGTGTTTTCTCTTCTACTTTAGCTATCCGGTGAAACCCAGAATTTATATTAATCAAATATCACTCAAGTCTGGGCCTTTATGTTTATTTATTTATTATTCATTCAATCTCTTGTAACATTGATATTTTCTTTGAATCAATTGTAACATTGATAGGCTGGTGCATGATCAGTCAAGTCAACATTTATGCATGCGATTTGGTGTTAGCTGTATAATAATGAGTAGTACTATACATGTATGCACCATAATGATAATGGTCATAGTCTGATATATATCACAGATATTTGAGAATGGATATATATCACAGATATTTGAGAATGGACTACACTTATTTATGTCGTATCTACCTATTTACAGTTTCAACTGTTACGTTATGTAGATAGTGATATATACTCATACTAATCATAATTTATTTTGATGTCAACATTGTCTGTAATACTAATCATAGGATCCTAACGACAAATACTGGCGGTTCCCGGACCACAATAATTGGGTTCGCTCAAGAATAAACAGTAATAGCAAAGGTCAAATTATTCAAGTTGTTAAAGATGTCCTTAGTAAATGTGGAATGTTAGAAAGGTTTAGGAATGGACCTTTTGGGCATTATATAGATTTGCCACAACCCGTTGTAGTTCACGGGATGCTTATTTACAACCTCCTTAAAAAGGAGATTATTCATCTGAAGAGAGAGGATGAAATGTGGTTCGGCTTGGGACAAAAGAAGGTTTGTTTCGGCAAAGAATAGTTTTGTGTATGTAGTGGGCTGAAAATGGGCCCGATGTCTGAAGGGTTTTTGAACATGAAACCAGATGTAGAGGGTCATTGGTATACAACATATTTCAAACATAGGCCGACACTGGAAGCTTTAGAAAGCATTTTTTCACAAGGGACGGAAGCGGATGGTGAAGACTTGTTAAAGATGGCGTACATCTTAATGGTATGCCAATTCTTTGGCAAGGATGACCAAAGGAGTGTTGTACCGGGTTGGTTGATAGCTTTAGGTGATAATTAACAAGCCTTTACAAATTTTCCGTGGGGAACATATATCTTTAGTATGACACTGTTTTGGCTTGATTGTTCAACCGAGAAAAGACTCTCAAGACTGAGAGGGGAAAAGAAGAAGGCGGCAAAGAGAATGGGGAAAAGGAAACTCAAAGAAGAAGATGAAGAAGTAGAAGAAATAAACGAAGAAGAAGAAGAAGAAGAAGAAGACAATGAAGAAGAACATAATGAAGCAAAGGGAAAGAAAGGCAAAAATAATGGAAAGCAAATGGCGGATGTAGTGCCGAAGAAGAAGAATGAGGAGAAGGTTTTTACATACAACGTACACGGATTTGCTCTAGCATTTCAGGTATGAGTATCATATTTATAGTCCTTTCAACGTATATTTTATATTTGTGTAAAAAAATAACATTGTTTGATTGTTGTTATTGTACAGGTATGGGCCATTGAGACTACCTCGGTTGACAAAGGTTGTCGGTACACGAATTGACACGGGGTTTCCAAGGATAAAGAATTGGAATTTCAATAAAAAAGTGTGTTGTATGTATAAATTCGCCAACCTGACACGTCATCAAAAGAGCCAACAAAAAACTGCCACGTCACACATTGACCGGGTCAAGGGAGGAAGCGTGACAAGTCAGAATGGTAAAATAGCTCAAGCCAAAAGGGAATCAAAGATATGGTCGCCGAAGCTAGATACCTACTCGCCGAAAGTAGAAATGTGGTCGCCAAAGATACGATACCTAGAAAGTGAAGGTACTCGCTGCACCAGTACACTGGGCCTGAACTGACTCGACAGAAACACAGAAATAAACCCTAAAACTTTTAGAAGACCCAGAACAATGAGGAATCATAAAAAGGAAAGTAGACTTGGATCCGTGACAAGAAGGGATCCTAGTACGAATCAAAAAGGGAAACCTTCCACCCACACGGCTAAAAGCAAGGGGGAACCCTAATTAAACATGTATAAATAGAACCACCTATCCCATGAGGAAGGGGTTTAGAAATCTAGAGAGAGAAGAGAGCAATTGTAAGAGAGATCAAAGTGTGTAACAAGGCAACAAAAACCTAGTAATATTCTTCTGCCCTCAGGGGCGCCGTGGTTTTTTCCCATTCAAGGGTTTTCCACGTAAAATCTGTCTTTTGCATGCGTTCTTAATTTTCTTGTTTTATATTAAATTGATATAATTGTTGAGTGCGTGGCAATCCAAATTTCACCGTCAACAAAGTGTATTTCATTAATTGTTCTCTTGTATATTGTTTCTTCTCTCTTGCAATATATAAAGTTTTGTTTCTTACACAAAATTGGTTGGATATAAAATTTCATTATCAAAGATGGAAAATATTGAAATTCTCCAAATTTTGGTTATGTAGTTTTGTGTTGAAAATGAAATATCATGGTTTGTTATTCGAAAAGATTATTATGATTTATGGTTATGGGATCTCTTCCTTTTAATAGTTTACATCAATTGTTAATGAGCATAAGTGTGATGCTATAAAATTAGAGAAGGCCATGATGATGGAAAAGCACCTGGACCAATATGCTAGAACTATATATTACATAACTATTTTTAGTGAATATAAGTTTAGGCTATAACATTGTTTGTTCCCTAAATGCAGATTTCGTTGTTTAATTGGGAAGTTTAGCCAAAAGAAATAGAGACGGATTACTACAAGTCATTGGACCAGTCCTTTAAGACCGGTCCTTTAAGCCTGGTCCTTTATCTTCTGAGCCCGGGAGTTAATCTTTTCGGCCCGGGTATTAATCTTATGAGCCCGGTACTTATGTTTTCGATTAAATTTTAGTATTCAGATATTTTAATTAGCTTTCCGACACTACAGCAGGCTTCCCGCATGAGGTGGCTATCCTTTAGTTTTGGATCAAAGTATCAGAAAGCGAGTACGAGAGACAAAGTCTACAACTCCTAGAAAATATTAAGTGTAATGAGTAAACGAGGACTTGTGTAGTAGATTCGGGTGGCTATCATAAAATATTAAATTTTTTTTATTTATTACAGTAAATAATGTTTTTTATATACTTGTATGGCATGCCTCTATTTTGGATAATGTCTCCTAATTTAATTAGACTCTCAATAGGGGTATTTCATTTTAAGCCCGGTTCTTTATCTTCTGAGCCCAGGAGTCAATCTTTTCAGCCCGGGCATTAATCTTATGAGCCCGGTACTTATGTTTTCGATTAAATTTTAGTACTCTGAAATTTTAATTAGCTTTCCAACACTACAACAGGCTTCCCGCATGAGGTGGCTATCCTTTAGTTTTGGATCAAAGTATCAGAAAGCGAGTCCGAGAGACCAAGTCCACAACTCCTAGAAAATATGTAATGAGGTAAACGAGGACTTGTGTAGTAGATTCGAGTGGCTATCATAAAATATTAAATTTTTTTTTTTATTACAGTAAATAATGTTTTTTATACACTTGTATGACATGCCTTTGTTTTGGATAATGTCTCCTAATTTAATTAGACTCTCAATAGGGGTATTTCATTTTAAGCCCAGTTCATTATCTTCTGAGCCCGGGAGTCAATTTTTTTCGGCCCGGGTATTAATCTTATGAGCCCGGTACTTATGTTTTCGATTAAATTTTAGTACTCTGACATTTTAATTAGCTTTCCGACACTACAGCAGGCTTCCCGCATGAGGTGGCTACCCTTTAGTTTTGGATCAAAGTATCAGAAAACGAGTCCGGGAGACCAAGTCCACAACTCCTAGAAAATATTAAGTGTAATGAGTAAACGAAGACTTGTGTAGTAGATTGGGGTGGCTATCATAAAATATTAAATATTTTTTTTATTTATTACAGTAAATAATGTTTTTTATATACTTGTATGGCATGCCTCTGTTTTGGATAATGTCTCCTAATTTAATTAGACTCTCAATAGGGGTATTTCATTTTAAGCCCGGTTCTTTATCTTCTGAGCCCAGGAGTCAATCTTTTCAGCCCGGGCATTAATCTTATGAGCCCGGTACTTATGTTTTCGATTAAATTTTAGTACTCTGACATTTTAATTAGCTTTCCAACACTACAACAGGCTTCCCGCATGAGGTGGCTATCCTTTAGTTTTGGATCAAAGTATCAGAAAGCGAGTCCGAGAGACCAAGTCCACAACTCCTAGAAAATATGTAATGAGTAAACGAGGACTTGTGTAGTAGATTCGAGTGGCTATCATAAAATATTAAAAAAAAAATTTTATTACAGTAAATAATGTTTTTTATACACTTGTATGACATGCCTTTGTTTTGGATAATGTCTCCTAATTTAATTAGACTCTCAATAGGGGTATTTCATTTTAAGCCCAGTTCATTATCTTCTGAGCCCGGGAGTCAATTTTTTCGGCCCGGGTATTAATCTTATGAGCCCGGTACTTATGTTTTCGATTAAATTTTAGTACTCTGACATTTTAATTAGCTTTCCGACACTACAGCAGGCTTCCCGCATGAGGTGGCTACCCTTTAGTTTTGGATCAAAGTATCAG
Organism: Acer saccharum; assembly: GCA_030490815.1. Lineage (NCBI taxonomy): Eukaryota > Viridiplantae > Streptophyta > Magnoliopsida > Sapindales > Sapindaceae > Acer > Acer saccharum. Next base: position 18,924,158 of record CM059867.1, on the reverse strand, counting down.
AAAACGAGTCCGGGAGACCAAGTCCACAACTCCTAGAAAATATTAAGTGTAATGAGTAAACGAAGACTTGTGTAGTAGATTGGGGTGGCTATCATAAAATATTAAATATTTTTTTTATTTATTACAGTAAATAATGTTTTTTATATACTTGTATGGCATGCCTTTGTTTTGGATAATGTCTCCTAATTTAATTAGACTCTCAATAGGGGTATTCATTTTAAGCCCGGTTCTTTATCTTCTGAGCCCGGGAGTCAATCTTTTCGGCCCGGGTATTAATCTTATGAGCCTGGTACTTATGTTTTCGATTAAATTTTAGTACTCTGACATTTTAATTAGCTTTCCGACACTACAGCAGGCTTCCCGCATGAGGTGGCTATCCTTTAGTTTTGGATCAAAGTATCAGAAAGCGAGTCCGGGAGACCAAGTCCACAACTCCTAGAAAATATTAAGTGTAATGAGTAAATGAGGACTTGTGTAGAAGATTTGGGTGGCTATCATAAAATATTAAATATTTTTTTTATTTATTACAGTAAATAATGTTTTTTATACACTTGTAAGGCATGCCTTTGTTTTGGATAATGTCTCCTAATTTAATTAGACTCTCAGTAGGGGTATTTCATTTTAAGCCCAGTTCTTTATCTTCTGAGCTCGGAGTCAATCTTTTTGGTCCGGGTAATAATCTTATGAACCCAATACTTATGTTTTCGATTAAATTTTAGTACTCTGACATTTTAATTAGCTTTCCGACACTACAGCAAGCTTCCCGCATGAGGTGGCTATCCTTTAGTTTGGATCAAAGTATCAGAAAACAAATCCGGGAGACCAAGTCCACAACTCCTAGAAAATATTATGTGTAATGAGTAAACGAGGACTTGTGTAGTAGATTCGGGTGGTAATCATAAAATATTAAATATTTTTTTTATTTATTACAGTAAATAATGTTTTTTATATACTTGTATGGCATGCCTTTGTTTTGGATAATGTCTCCTAATTTAATTAGACTCTCAATAGGGGTATTCCATTTTAAGCCCGGTTCTTTATCTTCTGAGCCCGGGAGTCAATCTTTTCGGCCCGGGTATTAATCTTATGAGCCCAGTATTTATGTTTTCGATTAAATTTTAGTACTCTGACATTTTAATTAGCTTTCCGACACTACAGCAGTCTTCCCGCATGAGGTGGCTATCCTTTAGTTTTGGATCAAAGTATCAGAAAGCGAGTCCAGGAGACCAAGTCCACAACTCCTAGAAAATATTAAGTGTAATGAGTAAACGAGGACTTGTGTAGCAGATTCGGGTGGCTATCATAAAATATTAAATATTTTTTTTATTTATTATAGTAAATAATGTTTTTTATATACTTGTATGGCATGCCTTTGTTTTGGATAATGTCTCCTAATTTAATTAGACTCCCAATAGGGGTATTTCATTTTAAGCCCAGTCATTTATCTTCTGCGCCCGGGAGTCAATCTTTTCGGCCCGGGTATTAATCTTCTAAGACCGGTACTTATGTTTTCGATTAAATTTTAGTACTATGACATTTTAATTAGCTTTACGACACTACAACAGGCTTCCCGCATGAGGTAGTAATCCTTTAGTGTTGGATCAAAGTTTTAGAAAGCGAGTCCGGGAGACCAAGTCCGCAACTCCTAGAAAATATTAAGTGTAATGAGTAAACGAGGACTTGTGTAGTAGATTCGGGTGGTTATCATAAAATATTAAATACTTTTATTATTTATTACAGTAAATAATGTTTTTTATATACTTGAATGGCATGCCTTTGTTTTGGATAATGTCTCCTAATTTAATTAGACTCCCTATAGGGGTATTTCATTTTAAGCCCGGTCCTTTATCTTCTGCGCTCGGGAGTCAATCTTTTAGGCCCAGGTATTAATCTTCTAAGCATGGTACTTATGTTTTCGATTAAATTTTAGTACTCTTTTATTTTAATTAGCTTTCCGACACTACAGCAGGCTTTCCGCATGAGGTGGCTATCCTTTAGTTTTGGATCAAAGTATCAGAAAGCAAGTCCGGGAGACCAAGTCCACAACTCCTAGAAAATATTAAGTGTAATTAGTAAATGAGGACTTGTGTAGAAGATTCGGGTGGCTATCATAAAATATTAAATTTTTTTTTTTTATTACCGTAAATAATGTTTTTTATACACTTGTATGGCATGCCTTTGTTTTGGATAATGTCTCCTAATTTAATTAGACTCTCAGTAGGGGTATTTCATTTTAAGCCCAATTCTTTATCTTCTGAGCCCGGGAGTCAATCTTTTCGGCCCGGGTATTAATCTTATGAGCCCAGTACTTATGTTTTTGATTAAATTTTAGTACTCTTAACATTTTAATTAGCTTTCCGACACTACAGCAGGCTTCCCGCATGAGATGGCTATCCTTTAGTTTTGGATCAAAGTATCAGAAAGCGAGTCCGGGAGACCAAGTCCACAACTCCTAGAAAATATTAAGTGTAATGAGTAAACGAGGACTTGTGTAGTAGATTCAGGTGGCTATCATAAAATATTAAATACTTTTATTATTTATTACAGTAAATAATGTTTTTTATATACTTGTATGGCATGCCTTTGTTTTGGTTAATGTTAGGTTTATAGTTTGTGTTGGCATATATTCCATATCAAAACGTGTTTCTTTTGTAATGTTTAGTGGTCCATATGTTGAAGATTTATGAAGACGAAGAAAGTCTTGGCCACAATTCATGCAAAATGTCGGCTTCAAAGAGATATGTGCTTCATTGATCATCAAAGGTAATATAAGACCTCATATCTCTTACAAGGCTAGGCACACACACACACATGGCATCCTTGTGTGTTCCTTCATGGTTAAATATCATTGATATATCACTTTCACACACTTGATAATATATGCTCATGCATTTATACTATCTTGACAAACTTTGCTTATTGCATGTTCTAGGACTATGTCTAGGAAATAGCATATGTGTGTGTCTTTGGGTTTGTATGTTTCCGTATTTTTGTATTTGGACTTGAATATGCTCTATTATGATTCCTTATTGAGTTCCGGTCATTTCGGTTACTCATTCATTTAATTTCGAGTCCAAACGATGTAGCTACGCTACTTTTCGTTCTCATTCGTTGAGTTGACTTCATCGTCATTTTCCGAGATGATTTATCAACCATTTTTTAAAGTTGTGTAGTCATCGTTTTGGTGCGTGAGGGAGTCACGGTTCGTAATCTGAAAATGGATTCGAAATCGGAGGTCGGATGCCCAAGATACGGGCTGAAGAACCGAGGGAGCGCGCGAGAGACATGGGAGGCCGGGAAGCCGTGAGGCCACTTGGCCCAAGCCGTGAGGGAGGCCGTGGGCCCCACGGCCAAGGACCCTCTCTGGTTCCGTGAGGCCCACGCGCCCCCCATGGGGTGGGTGACGTGGTCTCTTCGTGTTGGCCCTGAAAACCTTCTCTCTCCTCCTTTTAAAACCCCTCCATTCCCTCCAATTCATTTTCAAGAAGAAAAAGCTTAGAATTCCCGTCATAATTTTTCTCTCAAATTTTCCCAACTTCCAAACACCATAACTTTCTCATACGAAGTCGGATTTGAGTGATTCAAGTTGGAGAACATTCGTAATCGAGTCCTCTACCTTTTCCAAGTGATTTGGCAGCTGTTTGATAGACTTTTCTGGTGGTTACACCAGTGTTCTAGTAAGCGCTAGGCGCTAGTCGGGCGGAGACCCAGCGCCTAACGCCTAGGCCGATTAATCGGGGATTAATCGGAAAACACAATTACAAAGAAATTCCAATTAGAAATCCAAAGAAAATTCCTTATAAATCCACAAATGCCAAATTACCAATCAAAATCCCCAAACACCCATCTAAATGCAATCACAAACCAATCCAAATCCAAACATAAAGTTCAGGGGCATTGGAGTAATATTGGTCAATTAGGGGTATAAGTGTAATTATTGAAGGAATATTGAAGATATTGTGATTTTATAAGAGATGAGGGAGCTTTTCGTAATTGGCCACCAAAATCAGAGCTCACCACATCAGTATGAAACGCTGCGTTTCAATTAATGGGTGAGGCCCAAAAAATTTGGCCCAACTGACTCCAAGTGAGGCCTGTGTAACCCCCAGCCCGCTGCTAAATGCACCCCACCTTCCCCAACTTCATCTTCAACCTCTCGCCTCCTCCATTGCCGACCAAACCCAGCTGGTCCAGTCATCGGAAACGTGATCCCACGCCTTATTCCAGCTAATTTCCGGTGCAGAAGAACGGCGGAGTCAACGGCTTTGACCCGCCTATCCCGATTACGCGGCCACGTGGCCGATTAAGCGCCCACCGCCCAAATGGTCCGATTTGCCCCTTTTCGGTGCGTTTTCCAGCCGCCTAACTGTATTGGACCGATTAATCGGTCTAGGCGGCCGCAAACTAGAACACTGGGTTACACATAGAAAACCGAACCAGCTCGTGAATCTAAGGTATTGGTCTTATCTTTGGGGTTTCTTTCTTTTTAACCTTCAATTTGCTTGGGGTTTCTTCTTCTATATGTATGTGTATGTATTATGAATCCTATAGAGAAAGATAGCTTCATAATCAATCTTAATCAAAAGTCTAATTAGAGACATATATGAACTAGTTTCTTAGATTCTAGGTTTTTCACATGTTTGAGAGTTGTATTGTGATTAGATTGATATCTAGGATTATTTGTGGATTGATTGATGTATTTTATGATTAATAATCCTCACATGTGCTTAGATCCTCTTATTGAACAAATCTAGGATTAACACTTGTGTTTGTGTATTTAGAGACTAATAGGATTTAATTGACTATTCATTATATCCTTGCTCTAAATCTTTGGCTAGAATATTCATTGAATATATTTTGTGATTCTAGCATTTTTGTGCATGTTTATGACATCTTGAATATGTGCTTCATGTATATGATTTATTCAAGTGTTATGTGTATGAATGAAACTAGGAGCTTTTGTGTCAGGTGTTTTTCACATGCTCTAGGTTTAATTCATGTTTTGGCATCTAGACTACTTTACTTGTGTTCTCACATGTTTAGGTCTAGTTGTTCCATAGAATGTATTGATCACATGTTCTATGTTGTATTGATTGTTTGCATCATTTGCATTCACATGATCACACTAGGAAGTCCTTGTAAAAGGCATGAAGTCTTGACTAGGACAAGGTGTCCGGATAGTCAAGCAAGGAAGTCTTGGTTAGGACGTGAGGTCCGGATAACCAAGCAAGAAGTCATGGCTAGGATCGGGAAGGTCCGGATAGTCATGCATGGGAGGCTCCCTAGAGGCATGAGTGCCTTGGATAGGGAGTTGGCTATTATATTGGTAGGCCTAGGTGTATGGTTAGACATAGACTCCAAAAGAGCGGGGTACACGGGAGGTGTATGCACTCTTGAGGAATTTCCAATCTTCCATCGATGTTGGTTTTGTGTGTTGTCCAATATATGGTGGTTTTGCATCATTGAGGGATCTCATAATTTCCAATAGGGTTGGGTAGACTTAGACTCCACTAGGTTGGGTGAGCTAAAGATTGGTCACTTTGTGGATTCTCTATTTTTACCATCCAATATATATAGTACCCTAATAGTTGTATTTCAACCCGTGGATGTTTCCTCCTTGGAGGTTTTACCACGTTAAAAAATCTCATGTGTCAATTCTTTCTATCTCTCTTTTATATATGTTTATGTGTATGTTTTAATCTTGTGGTACAATATTCACTTGTGATATATTTGGAAGCAAGATTGTGTAAAGTGTGATTTGTAATCAATATTCATTTTGATCATTTTTTTTGTATATACAATTCATTTGTGTAAATATAATTCTCTTATTCTTTGATTCTTTTGTATAGATATATCTAGATTGATATTTGTATATACATTGAACATTAATATTAATACATGTATCCTTTGTTTTGGTTTTAATATATTTCCTTCATTAACAAGTTGTAGTAGTTTTACTTAGTGTACTTACATTGTAATATTCAAAATACAACTTGTGGAATTTGATCTTAATTGAATATCTTGTATATGAGATACATTGTTTGTTGGTATATGTTTTGTAGGCTAAGGGTGGTGAATTGAGCATACATGTGTTAATTGTTTTTCTCATAACAATCATGTTTAAGATTAATTTGTTTGCTCACCAAGGTTTTGACATAAGTCACGAAAGAGTTTTTAAAACTAGTGCGTCAACCTATTCACCCACCCCCCCCCCCCCCCCCCCCCCCCCCCCCCCCCTCTCTAGGTTGTTTAGTATAACCTTGTAGATATTTTCAGATAATGTCTCCTAATTTAATTAGACTCCCAATAGGGGTATTTCATTTTAAGCCCAGTCCTTTATCTTATGCGCCCGGGAGTCAATCTTTTGGGCCCGGGTATTAATCTTCTAAGCCCGGTACTTATGTTTTAGATTAAATTTTAGTACTCTAACATTTTAATTAGCTTTCCGACACTACAGCAGGCTTCCCGCATGAGGTGGCTATCCTTTAGTTTTGGATCAAAGTATCAGAAAGCGAGTCCGGGAGACCAAGTCCACAACTCCTAGAAAATATTAAGTGTAATGAGTAAACGAGGACTTGTGTAGAAGATTCGGGTGGCTATCATAAAATATTAAATATTGTTTTTATTTATTACAGTAAATAATATTTTTTTATACACTTGTATGGCATGCCTTTGTTTTGGATAATATCTCATAATTAATTAGACTCTCAGTAGGGGTATTTCATTTTAAGCCCAGTTCTTTATCTTCTGAGCCCGGGAGTCAATCTTTTCGGCCCGGGTATTAATCTTATGAGCCCGGTACTTATGTTTTCCATTAAATTTTAGTACTCTGACATTTTAATTAGCTTTCCGACACTACAGTAGGCTTCCCGCATGAGGTGGCTATCCTTTAGTTTTGGATCAAAGTATCAGAAAGCGTGTCCGGGATACCAAGTCCACAACTCCTAGAAAATATTAAGTGTAATGAGTAAACGAGGACTTGTGTAGTAGATTCAGGTGGCTATCATAAAATATTAAATACTTTTATTATTTATTACAGTAAATAATGTTTTTTATATACTTGTATGGCATGCCTTTGTTTTGGATAATGTCTCCTAATTTAATTAGACTCCCAATAGGGGTATTTCATTTAAGCCCAGTCATTTATCTTCTGCGCCTGGGAGTCAATCTTTTCGGCCCGGGTATTAATCTTCTAAGCCCGATACTTATGTTTTCGATTAAATTTTAGTACTATGACATTTTAATTAGCTTTACGACACTACAACAGGCTTCCCGCATGAGGTAGCAATCCTTTAGTGTTGGATCAAAGTTTTAGAAAGCGAGTCCGGGAGACCAAGTCCACAACTCCTAGAAAATATTAAGTGTAATGAGTAAACGAGGACTTGTGTAGTAGATTCGGGTGGTTATCATAAAATATTAAATACTTTTATTATTTATTACAGTAAATAATGTTTTTTATATACTTGTATGGCATGCCTTTGTTTTGGATAATGTCTCCTAATTTAATTAGACTCCCAATAGGGGTATTTCATTTTAAGCCCAGTCCTTTATCTTCTGCGCCCGGGAGTCAATCTTTTGTGCCAGGGTATTAATCTTCTAAGCCCGGTACTTATGTTTTCGATTAAATTTTAATACTCTTTTATTTTAATTAGCTTTCCGACACTACAGCAGGCTTCCCGCATGAGGTAGCAATCCTTTAGTGTTGGATCAAAGTTTTAGAAAGCGAGTCCGGGAGACCAAGTCTACAACTCCTAGAAAATATTAAGTGTAATGAGTAAATGATGACTTGTGTAGTAGATTCAGATGGCTTTCCAAAAATATTAAATTCTTTATATATATATATATATATATATATATATATATATATTTACTTGTATTGCATGCTTTTGTTTTGGGTAATGTCTCCTAATTTAATTAGACTTCCGATCGGGGTATTCATTTTAAGCCTGATTCTTTATATGTTGAGCCCGGGAGGTCAATCTTTTGGGTTCGGGTATTAATCTTATGAGCCCGGTACTTATGTTTTCGATTAAATTTTAGTATTCAGACATTTTAATTAGTTTTTCAACACTACAGGAGGCTTCCCGTAGGAGGTGGCTATCCTTTAGTTTTGGGTCAAAGTATCAGAAAGCGAGTCTGAGAGACCAAGTCTATAACTCCTAAAAAATTAATGAGTAAACGCCGACTTGCAAAGTAGATTCGCGTAGTTATACTAAAAAAATTAAATAGTTTTTTTTGTAATTATTATTATTATGGATCATGCTTGTTTAGATATTTGTATGTAATGCCTTTATTTTGGATAATGTTTCCTAGTTTAGTTGGACTCCCTATTAGTGTATTTAATTTTAAGCTCGGTTCTTAATCCTTTAAGCCCGGTAATCAATCTTTTAAGCCCGAAAATCTATATGTGCATCGAACAACCTTTTTTATTCATTCATTATTTCAGTGGGTCATGCTTGTTTAGATATTGGTATGTCATGCCCTTATTTTGGATAATGTCTTCTACTTTAATCAGACTGTCAAATGTTGTATTTCATTTTAAGCTTGGGAGTCAATCTTTTAAGCCCGGGTATTAATCTTCTGATCCCGATAATCAATCTTTTGATTTCAGGATTCTGTATGTGCATCGACCAACCTTTTTTTTATTTTTTTATTATTATTATATTGGATCATGTTTGTTTAAATATTTGTTTGTCATACCCTTATTTTGGATAATGTCACCTAATTTAATTAGACTCCCAATAGGGATATTTCATTTTAAGCCCGGTTTTTTATCTTTTAAGCCCGGGAGTCAAATCTTTTCAGCCCGATGTATTTCATTTTAAACCCGGTTTTTTAGCTTTTCAAACATAAATACCAAGTTTTCACATAGAACACAATACCACAAATATACATCACTCTCTGTTTGCAAATATATTCCACAAAACATGTATACTAAGTTTTCACATACAACACAACACAACACCACAAATATTCGCAACCACCTGTTTGCAAATAAATTCCAGAAAACATAAATACCAAATTCTCACATACTATAACACCATAAATATTTGCCACCACTTGTTTGCAAATATATTCCAGAAAACACATATACCAAGTTTTCAAATACAACACAACACCACAGATATTCACAACCACCTGTTCATAATATATTACCAAAAACATAAATACCAAGTTTTCACATACAACATAACAAGAACATAATCAGTTATAATATATACATCAAATAAACTTAAACTTAATATTTCCTCATAAATGAATATTAATGGGCTACAAATAGTAATGATAAATACTCAAATTAACCGTCCCAGATGAGTTTTTCAAAATATACCTAACAGTCAATGATTTCATCGTCTGTGTCATCCGAACTAGTGTTGGGTGCCTTATCTGGGCACTTCAATCTAATATGTCCTTCTTTCTTGCAAATGCTACAAGCACGTGCTTTTTTTACTAGTTTGCTTGTGCTAGATAATGGTTTTGGGCAGCTTCTTTTGTTGTGTCCTTTTTCACCACAATTCATACAATGCTTTTTCTTTTGAAACTCCCCAGCAGATGGTGTCCTCAACTTCTTTGGTCTTCCTGTCAAACGCTTTTTCTTCCATGGCAATACAATGCGATCATGAATTTCATATATATATATGTTATTCCAATAAAATATCAAATTTATTTGTTTAAAAGCAGATAGAGAGAGAAGACCATTTTTCACCAGATGACCATTGTATCTAAACTATCACTAGTTCTTTCTCAAGCTGTCTTCAACTTCCCAGCATAAAAAGTAAGGAACAAAAGGCTATTTAAACCAATTACCATTCAAAACAAATAAAAATTGTACTGCCAATTTTGAAATGATTCCAAGCAATTATACTGGCCAATTTTGAAATGATTCCAAATAAAAATTATTCAACTATTAGTATGATTCAAGCAATTGTACTGTGCCAATTTGATAACAGGATGAACATCTAACTATTCAAAACAAATAAAAATTGAGGAAATACTTATTCTTCTAGCAATGGCAACGTAGAGCTGTTCAACCAGTTCATCATTATACGCAAAAAGAATGAGACTATAGCCTCCTACAAGATCAACTAGCATCTAGCTCTCACAAATAATCCATAAGGTGGAACCTCATGAAAGACTG